>VDFB02294480.1:0-61894 GCA_007258455.2 Sequoia sempervirens | reverse complement strand
CTACATCCAAAATACCTAGAGGTAACTGTGACTTGTTCTTTTTTGAGTGCAGCTTATTATTAAATCTTTCAAATCTAGCGTGAGCCCCAAATAACATTTAGTAATTGGATAATTTAGGCTTTGCATATAAAGCATTGCATAATGGGCTAGGTAGATTAAATAATTATTCTAGGTTGGGTTTCTACCCAACAACATGGTGATGGTTTAGTATAAGGTGTTTTGGTAGAGGCTACTAAACCATATTTAAAAAAATCATGTAAAATAACTATTTCACAAAACATTACTTTATTTATTTAACTAACTACTTATTCATCCCCTATATATATATATATATATATATATATATATATATATATATATATATATATATATATATATATATATATATATATATATATATATATATATATATATAATTACATCAATGATGAATACTATTATTAATTAGTGACAGTATTTACTTCCATCTTTTAAATTTATTTACTATAGAATGGGAAATTTCCTTTCTTTTAAAGAAAATTCTATTCTACCTAATTATTTACCCTTTCTTTCAAAAAAACAAATCTAATCCTTCTTAGGTTAGATACTACCCTTCTTCACGGGATGCGGGAACATATCCTTCTTTTATTTATTGATGTCATTATTTAAATGACTTAAGAAAATGGGGTCATATGTTTAGTTATCTTTGATTAGTTTATTTTATATTTTAATCAAAGCTTTGATATCAAATCTCTATGTTTCCTTTTGTGACTGATTTATCTTTCTGATCAAATATGTTTATCTCTTTATTTAATTCATCTTTACTTTATTCAAATATTTGAATTATCTTTTACACTTGGTCTTTTAACTTGTTTAAAGCTTTGATTAGTTTATTTGATATGTTAATCAAATCTTTGTGATAAGATCTTTTTTATTTATTTATTTATTTCATCTTTTAGTTTATTCAAATATTTGAATTATCTTTTATTTTGATTTATTTTTTCGATCTTTAATTTATTTATGGTAAGGTTTTTTATTTCATCGTTTTGATTTGTCTTTGTAATTCTTATTTATTCAAATATTTGAATTATCTTTTAAATATATATTTATATCTTTGTGATTTATGTTTGATTTTTCCTTTTGATCAAATCTTTTTTGATTTATCTTTTAAGTTATTTATAATAATATTTCTGGCCTCAACCCTAACTATATCTATTAACCCTAAACTTGAGAACAAAACTAAATGTAAACCTAATACTAATGCTAACCCTAACCCTAAGTTTGATGCTAGTAACCCCAATTATTACCCCAACCCTAACTATATCTATTAACCCTAAACTTGACAGCAAACCTAGGTGTAACGCTAATCCTAATGCTAACCCTAACCCTAAGTTTGATGCTCTCTCCCTTTCTCTCTCTCTCTTTGAACTATTTATTTGTTTTTTGATTTTTTTTCTTTGATCATTCAATTTATCATGGTAAACATTTTTATTTGATCTTTTTGATTTATTTCTATATTTGAATTATTTATTTGATCTTTTAGTTTATCTACAATAAATATTTTGAATTCTTAGTAATTTATATTTATTTGTTTTTTGATCATATCTCTTTGATTATTTATTTGATCTTTCAATTTATATATATTTTTTAATTTTTTTCTAAATTTATCTATGATAAATATTTTAAAAGATTATGATTTATCATTTTTGATTATTTCATCTATATATGATAAATATTTTAAAATATTGTGATTTATTTATTATTATTTTATTCATTTATTTTATTTTTTATTACATCTGGGTGAGAAAGGCAAATTAAGCCCTAATATTAGTAAGACAATATTACTAACCATTTTTTTTTCACGAAAACCTATTTATGCTTAGATGACTACTTGAGGAGAAAAACCCAGATTATTTAACCAAGATAATAACAATAATATTTTCTTCTATAAATTATAATAGTAATTTTATTATTATTTAATCAATTAACAATAACTTAATTTATTTATAAAACAATATTATTAAAATAATGTGTACCATTAATTGTATTCGATACTCTCTTAATATTTATAATTTACCAATTTTACCACTACTATTATTATCAATTCTTTCTCTAATAATACTATTATTTTACTCAAATTTTCCAAATACATTTTTGTAGTTTTAATATTGATTTTCATATTAGTTTCATTTTATGCTTATTATAATACCAATATTTTATTATTATTTTTAATATTTTTACATAGGGTAAAACCCCTTTGAATATTTACACTTGCACTTTACAATATTATTATCATTATTATTAACCACAATTTAGACATAAATAATATTAGCATTCTCCTATATGATATTATCACCAACATATTGTCCCTTAAATTATTTAATCATTACCTTAAAGGAAACAAGTTCACCTTAAATCTCAATTTTCCGTACTAAAAATTACTTTCATCCAAATAAAAATAATAACATCAAATAGCTAATCAATGAATACTAATAATATTTACTCTCAAATTAACCTCTTAACAATAACATCTACTCATTTATAATTTTTATTGCTACTAAATCAACCAAAATAACATTATTTAAAACATTATTCCTTTAATTTTGTGAGTAGTATAATTTTCAGTGTAATTTATAATTTAATAACATTATTTACAATTGTAATACTACTTCTTAAAAGTGTTATTCACAATATAATATTATTCTCCAAAATAATTACTGTGTTCAGAAGTTCAACAGAAAATACAAATTGGATATGAGTAGGAATGCCAAAGCTCTTCGAAGGCTTCATTCAGAATGTGAGAGAGCAAAGAGGAGTTTGTCCTCTGAGGTAGAGACTATCATCGACATCGACTGTCTCCATGAGGGACATGACTTTTCTCTAAAGTTCAGCAGAGCCAAATTGGAGGACCTGAACGCCGACTTATTTGAGAAGTGCATGGAAATAGTGAGAAAATGTTTAGAGGATGCCCACATGAACAATGACCAAATTGATGACATTCTATTAGTGGGAGGTTCGTCGCATATAACAAAGTTGTAGGAATTACTGAGACATAATTTTGGGCAGGAAGAGCTATGCAACAAAGTAAACCCTGACGAGGCCATTGCTTATGGTGCGGCCGTGCAGGCGGCAGCATTGAACAATGAAGATGTGACCCTAGCGCTCACGGATGTTACACCTTTTAGCCTTGGAATTGAAGCTGGCGATGGAGTCATGACCGTAGTTGTTCCTCGAGCTACCCCAATTCCAGCTCAGGAGGAGGAATATGTCACTACAGCCCGTGATAATCAGACTGCAGGAAGTATTTTCGTCTACGAAGGAGAGAGACCGTTGATCGCACAAAACAATTTGTTGGGTAAATTTGTATTGCGTGGAATTCCGCCGGCCAGATGTGGGGTGCCATGTATTAAGGTTTGCTTCAAAGTAAGCGAGGATGGCATTCTCGCAGCCTCTGCAGAGGACGAGGGTAGCGGAGCAAGTAAAGAGATTACAATAACCAACGCCTGTGGAGGACTGAGCAAAGAGGAGATAGATAAAATGATAGCTGATGCAGAGAAATTTAGAGAGCAGGACGAAAAAGTTAAAAAGAAGAATCTGGCCAGAAACAGTCTAGAGTGCTATATTTACAACATGAAAAGTAGGGTAACGGAGGCGAAGACCAAACAGAATATCAAGGCATCTGACTACAACCAGGGTGGGTATGTGGTATCTACGATTGCAGGGGCAAAAGTAATTCCCTGACCTAGCTGGTTTGGTGACAGACGGTTCAGGAAGGCGTATGTTGTCATCAAAGCAAAAAGTGCATGATGTTGTGTTTAAGCAGGCGGCCATGATGAAGAAAGAAGGAAAGAGCCGGTAAAATGAAAAGTAAAAAACCAGAAAAGTAAAACATAAATCAGGTATTGAAGGCTCACTGATTGTTGAGCTTGTCCAAATGGAAGGAGCGCGGGTGGGTGTCACTTCAATGCCTCTCGTGCAGAGCTGCTACAATGCCTCCACTCCACTGCAAGCATAACCAAACAGAATATCAATTCAAGTCAGTGTGAGATTCTGATGAGCCTTCAAGCTTCAAGATTTGGGAGGATGGTACTGACCCAAATTGCTCAGCAACAATTTAAACTAAACCACTCGAAATCTCTGCAGGGCTTTTGGCAATAGTCTCTGTTCTTCCCTTCACTTCAAATTCCAATCCAAACTATGTCGACAACGCCTTGCCTCCAGGTGAGAGAAATATAAGTTTTCTCAACATTTATTGCTAACAGGGAAGTTTTGGTGGCCGAGTAAATTGGAGGGCAAGAACGGAGACCCCAAGAAAGGTGCGGAACTACACAAGCGCACCCAGAGCCATACCTAGTGACATAAGGCAGCGTCCAAAATCTGCATTTTGTGTACATTTTCTACGCCAAAATCTGGTTGACGCCATCCGTTTATTAAATGCCACAATGTCCAATGGGAAGAATAGTGTACGTAAGTGTTTCTGCCATGCCTACCGCCGCACACCTTTCCTCTCCTGCTTGACCAAAGTACACGGGACCCCTTTCCTGTCAATTGAACAGATCAATCATCATTGTACGCAACAGTCACTGGAAGCGGAATACCCACAACCCAGCAGAGGAAGGCCTGAAACATTTTCCGGTATCAGACAATAGACATTTCCGGTGGTTTTCCCACCTATAATAGCCTATCATTAATAATCTATCTCATCTAAACAATTACATGACTCATCTCCATTAGATCTAAATTTAATTCAATTAAAATAAAATTTAAATATTATATTCTAAATTCATTTATTTTCTTATTATAACCCATGCTACATTTTGACTTCGTGAATACATTAGTGTTATTATATTAAAAAATAATTAAATGCCCCTCAAATATTAATAAATTTAAACATATATGATAATTATATAAACTAAGACAACTTCAAAATTAATTTTTCATAAAAAAAACCCTCAAATACTAGAAATAATTTTTTTAGATTGAAAGAATCAACAATTATCATTTAAGAACTCTTTATTCTAAAAAGAAAATATATTATAAAATATAAGAAAATTTGGGTTTTAGAGGTACAACAAGCAATGTCAAATCTATCCGAAATGTAAAACAAGCTAATCAAAATGGTTCTACATTTTTAGTCCTTTATTAGAAAAAGATGATGCGAAATACAACTTATTACAAATGTTTATCTTACATATCTTGTAATCCACCCAAAGAGAAAGATCTATGTAAGGATAGACAAAGTCGATAGTGACACACTTATTACTATTATTACTATGATCCACCCAAAGAGAAAGATTTAATCCATCCAAAGAGAAAGATCTATGTAGGGATAGACAAAATCGATAGTGACACACTTATTACTATTATTACTATGAACCACCCAAAGAGAAAGATTGAATCCATCCAAAGAGAGATCTATGTAAAAATAGATCACAAAGTCGATAGTGACACTTATTACTATTATTATGAAAATAAAAATAAAAGAGAAAAATTAAAGTAGTTTCTTCTTGTTCTGAACGGTTTTAGTTGCCCAAATAGGTCCACCATAAATAACAACATTACCGTCGCCCTGAAGACTCAAATAGTAGGGAGCAAACGCTCTGGATGTTTTGCTAGACCACACGGGAGTTGTTGCCGCATATATCACCAAATTGCCGTCTTTCTGCATTCTTAACACGCACGAAGCGGCGCCTTCTTTTCCGTTTGTTCCCGACGCCCACAACACTCTAACTTTGTTTTCATACAAAACCAGATTGCAGTCTCCTTGCAATACGAATAAATATTGCGCGTTCTGCAGAGACTGTCCAGCTGAGAGTGATTCGCCGGCCTTTAGTATAGACTTGGCTGAGCAAGGATTTGCAAATGTAATCAATACTAACACCCCCACAATTACAGAGATTTTCCCCATCATATTGATCGTTTAGCAAGGCTATGATCCAATGTGATTGGAATTGGGTGAAGTTTATGGTAGAATGGATGCTATTTATGGTTATAGCTATCACTGTTTGTGCCTCATAAATAAACAAATAATTGAGTGCCGTATGAGCTGTCTTACTTAGAAATTACTGAAGTCCTTGGCAAGTTGTGGAAAGAGATTTAATCTGAGTGAAAGGATTGGTCAACAAAGGGAGGAGTAGCCCACAAATTTTGTTCTCACATATATTTTCGATGCATAAACAATATATACTGTCAACTTGCTCCCGGAAAGGTGTAATGGCAAGGTGACATTTTGTAACTGGCATTTGAAAATTATCGACAGCTGTGTAGAAGGTTCTCGACGTGCAGAGTTGTGGAGATTTTTTTCTTTTTATAATTTTAGATTTTTGTAAAAGTTTAGCATATTAAAATAAAGAGAATAATATAAATGAACATATCTCACATCATACATAATTAATATAATGTCAATTTGTTTTTGGATCTTGTAAAAAAATAAAAATTGAATGTGTAATTAATCTTTTTAATTAAGTTATATATAAATACAATCATAACAAAGGATGAGGTGGAGTCTATAGACATGTACTTCTTAATAAAAGATAAAACATAATATATGTTTAAGAAATTAAACATATAAAATAATTATTAAATAAATAAAATAGAATAGAATAACTTTTTAATTAGAGAAATATAATTTTTCTAATTAAAAAAATAATATAATAGTAGAAATAAAATAAAAAAATTGTTAAATAATTATAGATACCTTAAATAGATCTATCTATAAAAATGCAGAGAGATAAAATTATTTTATTTAATATATATATTTATCTATTTAATAGATATATACTTAATTGAATATTATTTACTTAATTTTTCTAAATATTAAAATTGTATTTATCAAATAAATTATTTCCAACATATTTAACTATATAATTATTTTATAATGATTGATTACTAAAATAATTTAATAATAAGATGAGATCAAAATTTATTCATAAATAAATTGATTTTTTTTTATAAAATAACTATTAAGTAAAAAATTAAAAATAAATAAACTAGCAATTGCATGCACATGCATGCAACAATCAGCCGATAGGGGTCTACTGCAAATGGCTATCCAGGGCAAGAAGTAGAAAATCAATAATATTTACAATTGTTTGATCGAGAAACGAAAAACATGTTAATTAGTCAATAGGAACTAACATGAGGTTAGTTCATATCTCATTGGCTATGGGTGTGACATTACAAACCTTTTCCACAAAGACGAGAAATCGATATGTGCATCTCCACATAGAAAATTACTAGTTGAAAATTTATTAATGAAAATGTATAATAAAACCATAGGCAATGTTGAATGAATCTAATTAGTTACAGTGTATCCATTAATTTTAATTTTAAGCAAGTAATCATCAATAACTTTTTATTTTATTAATATGTAATATTTAATAATTCTAGTTACAATAGTTATTAAAAATTTATTTTACTTAATAATGTTAGGAATATAGTAAATTGATTATCAACAAATATAATTTTTTAATAAATTTACTCTTTAAAAATGATAACTAAAAAAATTAAATATAATATAAATTTTTAAATAATTATTTTTTCTAATAACAATAATTTCGTGCCAAATGCACATGTATATTTGAGCTTTTTGTCTAGGCTATTCAATCCTTTAATTCATTATTATTTAATTATGTTAAGATACATATGCATACAAATACTTGTAAGGAAGATTTTTTAAAGAGTTATTACCCATGCCTTTAATTACAATGGTATTGCTTGATCATGGAATGTAAAAAATATTAAGAGGGGTATGTGGGTACATTGGATTTTTACCCAAAATTAATGTAAACAAGGGTATTTTAGCATTTTTCCAAAAATCAAGTTTACACATAGTTTTGCTAATTTTAATAAATTTTTTTTTTTTCTATTATTCTACTAAAAGTTGATAGGCTTGATTGAAAAACATCTAATAATTTGCTTGAAGCACCAAATTATTTAATCAAAACATGTGCACATTTTTGCTCATACTTATAGTTAAAAAGAAAAATTATTTTTATGAAAGTTTGACAAGTTAAGGTTTCACGCCAAGTTTTAAATTTGCAAAAGTTGTAATAAAATTCATAATTAATTAACACAAAAATTACAAAAAATATGCATCAATCAAGGAATGGGTCCTTAATAGTAAAAATCTTACAAAAAATATTATCATTATTATGGTTGTATTGGTGGACAGGACACCTACTTCTTATTTTATTCCATATTTAAGTACTCTGCATTTAAAATTTCAAATTTTTCATAAACTGTAGAAATTACATTCAATTTTTCTACAAAGATTCTATTCTTACATATTTTGAAATAATATAGATGCTTATTCAAATATTTACATCAAATTGCCCACAACATTGATTTTTTAGATTTTTTTGCCACTTAGGGCCTATTTTTTTTACGATCACACTTTTATACTCTAATATTGCATTAAAAGTATTATTGTTTAAAAAGGTGGTCAATAACTTTGAGCATCACATATTTTTGAAGAAAGAAAGATGTTTCATATTGAATACTTTTTATAATTAGTATTTAGTCCATAATTTTACAAATTAAAGTTTTAGTATGCATGTGTTTTTTGGGTTAGTAGTAGTAAAATAAAATGGAGACAAGTATAAAGGATTCAAAAGTACTCAATTACAAGGAAATTGAGAATAAAAATATCATTTTTTAATGAATTACCTCATAGTGCAATTAAAGACTCATTGACACCATCTTTGATCAGAAAAAAATTGTTGGTGTAATTAAATGTGTTGTACCTTGTCCTAGGTCATAATTACACCTTAGTTAAGTTTACTTAGGGACCACATAGGAGGTTGTTGGAGAATTTCCACTTTTGGTGGAATTGACATGTCATTACTTTATCACTTCCACCTTTTGTGGACACATCATGTGATTATCTCTCCACCTTAGGTGGAGTGATAGCTATTCATAGTTGTCTCATGTCATAAGATTACGAAACTTGTCATAATCTTATGCCCTTCTATGTTCTCACCTTGGCTATATATCTAAGGGGTCTCTCTCATTGTAAACAATCATAATCCTATCATATCATTGACATTGAATACAATTTATTCTTGTCATATTCTCTCTCTCTTTTTGTGCTTTCCATTTGGTCCATAGATCCTAGTAGCCATAACCAATTCAAACATGGTATCAGAGCAAGTTGGGTGCCATTGGAGAGTCTTTTTCTGAAGAGAGATCTGAGATTTGGGGGAGTTCCATTTTTTGCTCTTTTTTGCAAGATCAAATCAGAGCTTGTTGGTGCAAATCTAAGCTCACCATTGCGTCCAAAAGGTAGCTAAAATTTTGGAGCATTTTGGGTCAAATTTGACTCTACCATCATGTCCAGAAAGGCCAAAAACCCTAAGATCGACTGTCCATTCATCCAAATCGGAGCAGTTGTCCGGTGAGGCAAAAATTTTTTGCCCAAAGAGTCGTACGGCCCCTAGGTCGCCATCATTACATCGATGATATGATTTTGAAAAATCAATATATTTTCATTTGAATTTTTTTTGCAAAAAAATTTGACTCAATTATTTGTAAAAGAGATTTTTGATTTAAAAAAATTACAAAAAAAATAAAATCAAAAGGTTTTTTTTTCTATGGATCGTACCCTGCTGCACAGGGTACCGTCACCCACATAGAGGCCACGTGGCCTTCGCCTGTGGCCCCTGCCACCCCCATCTCCTCATATTAACGACATGTGAGTTAAAAATTCTAGTGAAAGTCTTCACCAACGGATGGAAATAATCAGCGGGTCAAATCTAAATTAGACAGGCAGTATTCTGAGAATATTCAGTAAGGAATATTCCTTGTAGATTCTTCCAAGTGGATCGACCAGCGACGGGCTATAGGCTGTCATTTTTAAGCTGGAGGAAGGAGAATATTCTTTTTGCCTGACGGTCGTCAAATTTAACTTTGTGGGTTGCTGACGTCAGCAATACATTAGTAGTGCTTTGAAAATTTTCTACCCCTCATAGTTGGCAGTTTTGATTTTGCAATCCATTTTCAAATGCTAATATCTCAGTCATATGAGATCCTTTTTGAATGCAATTATTTTTTATTTAGGTTAGAATTTTGTGCTCTACGCATTGCGCCAATCAGTTTTGTGTTTTGGTGCTTGAATTTTCCATAATTTTTAGATTCTTACAGGTGTTGCTGCTTTGTCCTCATTTTGGGAACTTCGGGAGCTCATATCTTGCTCCTACGGTAACATTTTTAAGCGCAGTTTTTTTTAAAGTACATGATTTTTCATGTACTTCTTAATGGTATGATATTATTGATCTCATCTTGTACCAAAAATTGTACTTGATTCTATAGCCTATTTTGGGCATGTTGGTGTAATTAATATTTAATTACACTTTGCATAAGTTTACTTAGGATTTATTTAATTCCTAAGTTTTAGGCTTTCATCTTTATCTTATCAAGCTATCTTGTTGCTCAAGATAAGATTAGGTTTGTATCTTTTCTTTTATAAAGCAAATTATATCTTGTAATTAATGGAATTCTCGAATAATAATATTTGCACATCTTCTTGCAAATCTCTTGCTTTTTTATTTTTCTCTTCTATGGAAGGGTTTTCTAGTTTTGCAAATCTGATCATGGGTTTCTAACATGGTATCAGAGCCTTGATTTGCAGCCCCTTCTTAGATTTTTTGAGAAAATTATTGCAGGGTTCGTTTGGGATTCCTCGAGGGTATCATGCCTTGATATCATTCATGTAGAGTTTTGGATCAGATCGGGCCTCACCATTGGATTCAAAGCACTGGAAAAAGTTAGGATTGACTTTTATCTTGCAAATTTTGGCCATCATTTTCCAGATCTGTGAGGGTTTGAAGTTTGGAGATTTTTTGCCATCTCTAGAGGTAGCCAATTTTTTGGAGCAGTTTGAGCACAAGCAAAGGTCACCATTGCGTTCGTAGCAGCCAAAAACCCTAAGAACGCCCTTCGTTTCATTGATTTCTGAACAGTTGATAGGCGCCCATACGGCCCTGGCCCGATGCGCCGCGAATTTCAGGTATTCAAAAAATTTGTAAAATTCATTTTTTCTTTGTGAATTTTTAAAACAAAATTCATTAAAAATATATATATTAAAACTAGCACCACTTAGGAGAAAAAGTTTAAAAAGGTTTGTAGGGTGATGCCAACCCCTGCGCGGACACATGCGCTTAAAGTACATACCTACCCTTTGAGAATGCAGTATGAAGTCACGACCTGTCTTGATTTCTTGAGGCCCTTGTGCTCCTTGGGGGCGATTAAGGAGTGTTACATGCCCCTCACCCACTTGTTTTTTTTTTTAATATTTTTTTTTTAAGATTTGTAATTATTTTTATTATTTATTTTTTTATATAAAAAACAATTTTTCTGAAAAATAAGTGTTGTTGTGCATTTGCGCCGACGGCCATTTGGCCATCAAATTTGGGCCCATATTTTTTTTGTGATGGCCGTATGACCGTCAAATTTAATGGCGCACTGTGTTTTCTCCATTCTATAGCAGTGTTCACAAAATCGGGTGTATTTCTTGCATACGATCTCCATTTTTTGCAAATGAGATACCGTTGGAAAGCTAATTCCGACGCCGATCTAGTGGTGCTAGTGTTTTTACCATATCCTACTCCAGTTTTTTTTCAGGCCTTTGAACTCAGATCTTATTGTTTTCACTCAGGAGGGCATATCTTTTGACTCGGTGCTCCATTTTTCGTCATTCTTGTGGCGTTGGAAAGCTGATTAAGTCCTCTACACAGATCTGTAGTCTATTTTAATTTTATGTGTATGCATTTTTAGTATGCTCTCCTTTTACAATCATCGGGTTATTGTAATAAACGAACTATGATAAAGTTCCATTTAGGGGGGGTTTCATGCATAATAATCTGATTAGAGTGTTGTTTTTCACTTTGATCCCATATTTCATTTTGTTTTGATGGCAACTCGTATGGGTTATCTAGTCTCTTAGTTTCTTTTGGCCACATTTCTTGTCTTGCTTGACACATGTCGGATTCATTAGTTCACACTTCAGATTGAGAGCCTATGGTTAATGATCCACATTGGATCCATCTCAATTTGAGGGCCATGTTTTTGTGGTTATTGTTCCAGAGTCTTTTTTTGGTACTCCTTCCCATGGAAGAGTTTTAGTCACAATTTGGCATCGGCATCGAGATACACGACTTCCAGATTATGTCATCATCTCATCTCCTGTTGCTTTACAGATTCCAGGGTTTTTCCAGTTTGTGAGTTTCTTAGTGTTCCATGGTATCGGGTCTACTGTCACATTATCATGATTTTGGTTTTGGTTTCAATTGTAGACAGAAGTATCTTTCCTTGCTTGTCAGATTGCAGTTCCAGTGTTACTCCACAGTGATCTTCCAGTGCTTCTTGCAGCAGTCATCTCATTGTAGGGGGGTTTTGTCCCACTGGGTTTTCCTTCTCTACCTCATTATTGCATTTGTACTGGGTACCTGATCAGGCCTTTGTTTCCAGGACCCATTCATGATTTCTTGCATTCATCTTAGTTTTAGGTGCATGCTTTATTTTTCTTCTCCCTAAGTTGCACTTATGGGGGGGTGTTGGTGTAATTAATATTTAATTACACTTTGCATAAGTTTACTTAGGATTTATTTAATTCTAAGTTTAGGCTTTTATCTTTATCTTATCAATATCTTGTGCTAAGATAAGATTAGGTTTAGCGAATCTTTGCTTTTATAAAGCAAATTATCTTTGTAATTGTGGATTCGCTTTCTTTTACCGATCTATCATGGTGTTTAGGGGGAACTAATTCAAGATCAAAGACCCTGACACATTTTTAGTAGTACAATGGAATCAATAAATATTAAATGCCGTGGTTTCTTGATTAGTGATTTGGGGTCTCTTGTGCATTGTTTTGATTTTTTTTCTTTTGCTCTCTCATTTTCATGGATCATTCTAAGGTTCCTTTGCTCACATCATATAATTATTCAACATGACATCAAAATGCATGGAATATTCTAATGATAGAAGGTCACTCTCTATATGTTGAAAATAAGGTACCAAACCTACAGATGATGAGAAAAAGTTAAAATGGATGATCAAACATTCCAAAGCTCTTGGATGACTTTGTAGACTAGTTTCTCAAGATTTTTTGTTCCAAATTGAATCATGTAAAAATTCTCATGAAGCTTGGGAAAAATTGAAAAATTGTATGGTACAAAAGATGAAGTAAGAGGCCATAAAATTGATAATGATTTGATGAATCTTGATCCTAAGAACTTTGAAAACTATAGGCATCCATTAAAATCTGCAAACACTTCATGTAGGGGTTAGTATTTCACAAATCCATCAAAATGCCCCTATGAAATACCTTGTGAATGTTTCAAAATGCAACAAATGAAATAAAAGACTAAAAAACATTATGAAAACAATAACAAGTTACCTATTCCATAGTGGATTGGTGTCAAATGTGCAAATGACCCTTTCCCAATCCTTGGTCAAAGCTTAAAATGATGCAAATGCCAATATGATGAAGAGCAAGATTAGTTCTCAAACCAAGAGAGTAACCTTGCATGAAATTTGTAGATGGATGAATGAGGATTAAGGCCTTATTTTATAGATTTTCTTGATGAGATATTGGCCAAATGGGTGAATGTGGGACTAAAGATCCATCAATGAGAAGAGGCCACTTGTCAAGTGGTGATAGGCCAATGGATGTGCAAGATTTGGAAAGTGTTCCCATGAGAGGGAGTTTCAAATTCAAATTTGTGCAATGAATGCTTGTTTGACCTTTGGAAGGGGACATGTAAGAGCCATGTAAGAGCTCATAAATGACTTGTTGGATGTACATGTCCACTTGTTTTTTATTTCAAATTCTAGGGAATATTCCATGTTGAGTGAAAATGTTGATTTTAATAAATCAATAAATTGATTTATTGGTGCAAGTGGCTAAATCTAGAGAATGCAATGGCAAGGATTAGCATTTAATTAGGATTAATTAGCTAGGATGATGATTAGGATGAGTTTGACCTCTTTGACTTAGATACTTGATTTATTTAAATCAGAAAAGGATGGAATATGACTTTAAGCTTTTAATTAAATAAAATTTGATTTATTTAATTAAAGGATGATGTGAGCCTTTGATTTATTTAAATGAATAACCTGAGGACTAAAGACCTAATTTCCCTAGTGAATGGATTTAATGAATGTGATTAAATTTATGAGGGATGAATGTGAACTTGGTGCCTAATGCCAATTTCACGTGTCTACATTTTTTCCTTCTTTGAAGCAATGTACTTGTTGCGATTGGTTCAAAGAATAAACTTGCCGCGAGTAAAATTGAAAAAAAAATGGATTTTTTTGGGATGCCCCAACAAAAAGTACACTAGTACATTGCCCCCTCGAGAGATCGAGTGAAAAGATTCAATTTGAAGGTCGATCTCGTGATAAAGAGGTTCAAAATGGATAGTTATGGATGATGCGATATGCTATGATTATGCAATGGATGCTCTATGCAGATGCTTAGACTAACATATTATGATGATGATGCAAATGCAATGTATGTGAAATGATCAATGTTTCCTATTATGTATGGTATGAATGATATGTCGACTGTTGATGGTTTGTGGATGCATGATGGATGTATTGGTGATGATGATTAACTATTCATGTTGTGATGTTAGTGTGGAAAATGAATAAATTAGATGATGACAAGAGGATCCAACAAGCCAACATTATGAGAGATGATGATGAGAAATGATGATGATAGATAGATGATTTGTTTATCAAGGATTGGGATTTTTAAAGAGTCACTTACCCTATGTTTGATAACATGCATAAGTACGATGCATCAAGTTATAAAGGACTAGGATGGCATTGTACTTCGTGTGATGGACTTTGACTTGACAAATAGATAGGAGTATTCCTATTCACACTTGACATATAGAAACCTTGCTAGGGCATACCTAACAAAGCAAGTATTCACCAAGTTATTTTACAAGAATGTCCAACAAGCACAACAGATAGAAGATAATGATCGTTGCCCCATTCCTATCTCTCTAAATCCTTCATTTGGATATCATTAAGAGGTCCTTGGAATGAGTGAAATAAGATAAATCAAAAGAAAAGATCAAGTACACAAACAAGTCAATGTTCCTCATATCTCTAGCCAAAGGGATTTTTTTGATAGGATAAGAATCCAAGGTGATATCCAAAATGATGCCCATTTTCAGAACGATATATCCTAGGACATGCATTGTATAGGATGATGAGGGTTTGATAAGTTGATTGATAAGCTATTGATATAAGGTCGATTGACATGTTTGCAAATGATCAAGAGTTTGATTTTGTTTTAACAGTTTTGCTATTTGCTTTTGATTTTACAATTGAAGATTGCTTTTGTTGATTGTTGTGATTGTTTCTGTTTGCATTGCCAAAGGATGAAGGTGACGATCAATTTATTATGGATGATTGATTATTGCGGGTGAAAACGAGATGAGACGGATGGATTTTTTCAAATATTTAGATTTTTTGGAATGTTTTGAGGCTATTTTTGGTATTTTTGAGATTTTGCAAATGTTTTAATTTTTTATTTTTCAATGTTTTGGGGTTTTCGAGATTTTATGAATGATTTTTGGATTTGTTTTTTTTTATTTTTGTGTCTTGAGGGCTGATCCTTACCTCTTTAAGCTCATAGATGACGTGGATTCAAATTTAATGTTTTTGACTATTTTCTATTTTTCTAATTGTTTTTAGATTTTTGATGTTTTGATGTTTTGGATTTTTGGATTTTCTGATGTTTTGGATTTTTGCATGATTTTACAATTTGATATAGACATGGTGAAGATATCAGTGCTTTGTTTATGATTTTTGTTGAAGACCAAGCTAAGGTTGATTGATCGAATTGATGGATTGATGATGATGATAACATTGTTGAGGATGCACAACAATGCAAGGATAGAATTGATTAGGATTGATGATGATAACATTATTGAGGATAGACAACAATGCAAAGATGGGATTGATCAAGATTGATTAGTATTGATGGTGATAACATTGTTGAGGATGCACAACAATGCAAGGATAGTGTTGAGAAACACAAGGATATTCTGTGATGATGTTTTTTTGGATGTGATTGATCATGATTGATGAAGCTTGGTTTGAAACAAAACATGTTTGAATGATTTAATGTGTTGTTGATGTGCAAATTAGATGCAACTAATAGTGACTGTTTGGGTTTGATGTTCAATGAAAGATGAAGACTGATAAGGAATGTCTTCTCATCAAAATATGCCACAGGCTAGTGATTTGGATTCTAGCTCACAAATGCTTTGACCAATTTTTATTTCATGTTTTTGAATGTTCAAATCACCCCATAAGTTGGAGGATATAGATCAAGATTTATTCTCAAAGTAAGATGTACATATCTGCCCCCAGTGTCTAGCAATGTATGGAATGTCATGGATGGATTCTTGGATAGGTGTATGGATGGATGGATATGGCCAACATGCAAAGGATGCCAAGGATTATCTTGTGATAAGATAAGGTGTTCAAATAAACAACACTCATTGGGATTATGCTTCATGGCTCAAGTAATGTTGCATAGGATAGGATTAATGAAAATGACCCATGTTAAGATGTTTTACTATAAGCAAGTGTAAAGTGTGCCCCAAAATTTCATCAAGATCAAGATAACTTTGATGATGAATGCAGATGGATGAAAATGGATTGGATAAATGGCTTGTGGATAAATGGATTTATTATGGATGGATGGAATATTGGATTTAGTATGAATGGGATGAGATGCTTTCATCTGAACTGGTGCATGTAGATGCTCGATTCTACACATGACGCTTGTTTGCTAGGTTTTTGTCATGGTCTCGCCCAAAGTGCCACCCATGCAGTTTTCACTTGAGGATGATCTTTTTTTCTCTTTACTGTTTTCAATCCTTTTTCTGATTTTTTTTGGATTTTCATATTTTTTTATTTTTTTGTATTTTTCTGAAAGATTCATGTTGAATCGCAAGGTGTTGCTGATGTAGATGCCTCTGTCATAATGTGCCATTGATAGCCTACTTGAATGCAACTTTTGGGATTCTTGATCTGCTTTATCGATACCAGGGTGAACTTTGTCTCTGTGTGTACATCACGATAGAGTGCCTTCTAAATCCTTATGATGAAGGGTCATTGCCAATACATGGTCAATTTAAGAATTGGATATCATGTGTGGAGGCATGGATTCAGTGTGTTTAGGGATAAGAGATGGATTGGTTGATAGTTTGGAACCTTTGACTCTCCAAACTTGGGAAGATGAGCAATGATGGGTGGATACGAAAGTGTACATGGAATTAGGACTAACTACTTGATATACTTTGTACGTCACTTGAAAATCCTGCTTTTGCTTTTGTGGACGTCCTTGATGGATACTTTTCCCTCTTTTATTTTTCCCCATAGTTTCTTTGACTGATGGAGTTTGATAAGGATGGTCTTTCTTTGTATTCTTTGGTATCCATTTGTATTTGATTTGTCCATTATTCTTTTCAACTTCTTTTGCTTTGATAATTTTTTTGTACTTTGATTCACATCCTTCATTTGATGTTGGTCCCAATTCATGGATGGGGTTATGGGTGGATGTAGATTCATGATGTGACTAGTTGTAGCATTGACACTAGTTTCATCATAAGTATTCTTCATGCTCCCTATGTTGACATTTGCTTGAGATGAAGTTTCCCCCAGTATTGTAGTGGTACTACCTTCATGCTTTGATTCTGAATGTTCTAAGACCTCTTGTTTAGAATGCATTCTCTCATAAATGACCATCGTAGGTGACATTATTTCCATTTGTTGCTCTGCTAACTCTAGGATATCCTATTCTATCTGAATTGTTTCTTTGAATTGATAATGTTGGATATTAGCATACCTGATGTCCTCAGTCTAAATTTTGGATACCTCTGATCCTGATGTTGATAACTTAGTTTGACTGTAGGAGTTAATAATTTTCTCTTTTTGTGCAACAAAATATTGTTCTAGATGAAGATCATCTATGTGTCCATCTAGAGAAAGCATCTCATGGGTAGACAGAGTAGTATGTGCTACATGGATATGATCATCTTGCATAGATAGGAGAGTGTCCATTAGATTATTGTAGTATCTTGAAGATACAAATTCTTGATCTTGAATGATTTTGGAGTTTCTTTCGACATGCTTTGGATCAAATTCTTGGCATTGGTTAGTTTCAAAGGATGGATTGCTTACAAAGGATTCTTGGATGTAGTCATTAGACATGGTAAGTGGTTCAACATCCTCAATTGTCGAGGTCAAGGTTCCTTCAATATTTGTAACCATGAGGTCAAAGGATGTCAATATTTCATGGAAAGGACCATTGTTAGACCTTAGTGGAAGATTTTGATCTTGCTTTGGAATAAATTCTTGAGATATTTCCTCTAACTCATTAGGTGATGTATATACATTTTCAACATGATCATTGGTCAATGCCTCATTGGATGAGGCAAAAATATCTTTATTGAAGGATAGATCTTGATCATTGATTTCAACAATTGTGGTGGAGGGATTTTCAATGTTTTCAACCATAGGGTCAAATGATGTTGACATTTCTTGAATTAGATCATTGTTGGGTTTTGTTGGTGGATTTTGATCATGATTGAAAGGTTACTTTTGATGTGTGTTGATTTGATCTTCGAACAAGATAGAAACATCTCCAATGTACACTTTGATGGAGAGATCTTGATCATTGTTTTCAATAATTGTCATTTTTTGTGTTTGTGCTTGTGTTTATTGGGTAGCTTGAGCGGCTTGTGGAAATTGAGAGGATTTTTGCACTTGTTAAGCTTTTTTTGCTTGTTGCATGGCTAGATATTGTTGGAATCCCCTTTGAAAATCATCTTACAATGTTGTGTTGTATTGGCTTGATGTGGTGGAAATTGTTGGTGGTGGGGGTGGTGGTGGATTCAGAATCATGTTGGATGTAGTGACAAGTGTTTGAGATATGCTTGGAGCGATCATGGTAGTGAGGGGTTGAGATGTGATGGGTGTGAGAGTGGTGGTTGGAATGATTGAAGGGATAGTGATGGATGGAATGTTTGAGGTGATAGGTCTTTGGGAGATCAAATTTTGATTTTTCGGATTTGATGTTTTCATTTGATTAGATACCATCTATTGGTGTGATTTCGATGGTATATTGAAATGATTTGATGTGATGGATTGATTGGTGTTAGGTGGATTGATTTGGATGGAGTGATTGGTGCTAGGTAAAGGGGGAGGCCCTAAACCAAGGAATGATGTTGATATGGGAATTGGTGGTGGAGATGTCTCTTGGCACAATGACTCAACTATCTTGGTAAGTGTAGCAATTTTATCTAGCCAAATTTTTTCTTGATTTTGATCTTGACTCCCTCGATATAGTGTATTTGGTTTTTGTTCATGCAAATTTGGAGTGTGTACTTGTGTTTGATTTTGGACAATGTTTTGATTTGGGATGAAACTCAAATTTGGAATGATAGGTTGAAATTGACCATTTTTCATGTTTGGAATATTCATATGATTTTCAAATGTATCCATCCCAAAGTTTTATGGATTCATGTTTTGAAAACTTGTGCTTGGTACATTCTCATTTGGCTTGTAGGGATTTGATGGGATGATGTTCATTTGAAGGCTCATGCTTTGATTGTTTAGTTGATAGACTTGTAGATTTGGATTTAGATCTACCATCGGAAAAGGTGTTCCAAACTCTTGATTGGGAATACTCACATTTGTACCTTTGAAGTTTGTAGAAGGTAATGATCCCATGTATGGATTGTATAGATGTGAGTGTTGATAATCGATCGGTGTTGTAAGGCTTTGAAAGTTTAATTGATTTGGGTTTCTCATGATGTATGGATCAATTTTGTATTCCACATTCCTCTTGTGTTTTGACTATGTTAAAAAAAATGACCTTTAAGGTGTTTAGGACCAACGATGAGATGGAAGATGAAAGGGGTGAATGATATGGGTGTTGAACATTTACGAACTTTGGATCAATGGTAGACTTAGGGTTTAATTTTGATTGGTTTGATTGGATTTGGATAATGAACTTGTAAACCCTAAGATGTTGGATGTTATCTTAGGATGAACTTGTTCAAAGGATTGTTAATTCACTTAAATGTATGAGAAAGGATGCATTCCCACACAAGGTGATTTTGATTTTGATGATCTACCTAAGTCTATAATGATGTTTCCAAAGCTCTAAAGTTGTTGGCGAGATGAAGATGGTAAATGTTTTTAGATGGATGAAGTGTTTGGTTGGATCCTAAATGAGCCTAGGAAGGACTTTTTTACAAGACCAATATAGTGAAGAACATGCCTTTCTCTAAGAGTAATTTCTAAATCAAAAGACCAATGTTTGCTTAAAGGATGATAAAAAGATAAACAAGCACATGTGTGGTGTCAAATTTGTTATCTTTCCTTTAATGACTTCTTTTTACCAAAAACACACTCTTGATTAGGTTTTGAATCTAGATGTCTAATTTCTCAACTTTCCCCTTATCCCACAAAGTGTATTACAAAGTGTATTATACGGAAACCAAGGAAATTTGAGGCAAGAGTTAGCTAAAGTTGACTTTAGTAGAAGCAAATTGAGATGAAATCCAAATGTTTAGATGCCTCTAAGGACACGAATCCCAACTTGGGCAAGTAATAACATGTGAATTTGTTCAAGGATATTTGCCTCTCCTAAAGGGTTTGCAATTTTGATGATTCATTGAATGTTGGTTTTCCAATGTTTTCGATTAAAGCACTATGGTTTCAAACCACAAGCAATATGACATCCTAGCTCAATTGGTACATTTTTCTTGGTGGGCTTGCCTCATGCCCTTTGTAGAAGAGATTATTTTACATGCAACCAAGGAAGAAATATATAGGTATGTTAAGAATGAATTCTTAACCTCTATATTTCAACCAAGATCAGACATGGCAAGTAACTTCTTGGAATCTAAGTTCCAATGGACCACTTCGATAAAATAACTCAATGGATCAATAGGCCACTACAAACAAGGGTTCTAGTTCAGACTTTTTTTTCATGGAGATTGACCCATATGGCAAGATTCCCCTTTTGGATCCATCTTGTCAGAATCAATTGCATGATATTGGCGTTTCTTCCAATATCCACATTTATATCCCGGCTGGAAATACTCTTGGCTTTAGAGTGTTACCAGTTGAGTCGTTCCCTTGGGTGAGTACTTTTTCCCCAAGGCAGGCCCTCTAGGATAAACAAAAGCAAGCAAAGACAAAATTTGTAACTCGATCAATCTTTGACGACTCAAAGAAAGAGAATATACATGATGATGCTTTACTCACACTCGCACAAGATATTCAATTTTAAATCCAAATTGAAGTGTGGAGGCAATATTTTATGCAACTTAATGTCATCAAAAAGGCTTTTGATTCTCAAGATCACTGTGAAGTGCGAGAGAAGTGCATACACCTTTTTAGATGAGATTATTTTTGCATAAAAGATTACAAAACACGAAAAAAAACATATTCATTTTATCCTTCAAAACAATGATTCAAGTTCATTTTAAAGCACCAAGCTAAATGTGAAAATCAAAAAAATATGAAAATCCAAAATAATCAAAAAAAGGATTGAAAACAGTAAAGAGAAAAAAATCGTCCTCCACTGAAAACCACTACAGTGGCGCTTTGGGCAAGACCATGATGAAAACCTGACAAATAGGCGTCATGTGTAGAATTGAGCATCTACGTGCACCAGTTCAGGTGAAAGCATCTCATCCCATTTGTAATAAATCGAGCATTCCATCCATCTTATCCATAATAAATTCGTTCATCCATAAACCATTGATCCAATCCATTTTTATCCACTACATCCATCATCCAAGTTATCTTAATCTTGATGAAATTATGGTGTACACTTTATGCTTGCTTATGGTAAACATCTTGACATGGGCTATTTTCACTTATCCTATCCTACCTCAACATTATCTGAGCCATGAAGCATTATACAATGAGCATTCTTTATCTCAACACCTTATCTTATCACAAGATAATCTATGGCATCCTTTGCATGCTTACCATATCCATCCATCCATACACCTATCCAAGCATCCATCCATGATAGTCCATACATTGCTAGACAATGGGGGCAGATATTTACATCTTGCTTCAGGAATAAATCTTGATATGTATCCTCCAACTTATGTGGCGATCTAAACATTAGCAAATGTAAAATCAAATTGGTCCACCACTTGTGAGAAAACAATCCAAATCACTAGCCCCTGGCATATTTTGACAAGATGACATTCCTTATCAATCTTCATCATTCATCAAACATCAATCCAAACAATCATTATCAATTGCATCTAATTTACACTTCAAACATCATGTCAAATCATTCAAACAACTTTTGTTCCAAACCAAGCTTCAACAATCCTAATTAATCAAATCCAATCAATCCATAATCTTAGGATATCCTTCCTGATCATTGTGTTGCTTAACACTATCCTTACATTGTTGTGCATCTTCAATAGTGTTATCATTATCAATCTTGATCAATCAATCACTACATTGTTGTGCATCCTCAACAATGTTATCATAATCAATCCTGATCAATCAAAACCTTACATTGTTGTATATCCTCAACAATGTTATCATCGTCATCATCAATCCATTGATCTGATCACTCAACCATAGCTTGGTTTTCAATAAAATCCCAAAACAAAGCACTGATATCATTACACATATCCATATCCAAATCATCAAAATCATGCGAAAATCCAAAAAAATCCAAAACATATCAAAAAATCCAAAAACATTCACAAAAGTCAAAAAACATCAAAAATATTGGAATACGAACTATGTCGTCTTTGAGCTTAAATGTAGGCAAGGCTAATCTTTGATCAGCCCCCGAGACATCAAAATCCAAAAACATTTGAAAAACATTAAAATCCAAAAACATCCAAAATCACATCAAAATCCAAAAACATTTGAAAAACATCAAAAAGTCCAAAAAACATCTCAAAAATCAAAACATTTGAAAAATCCAAAATCCAAAAACAGCCTCAAAACATTTCAAAACGTCAAAAATATCCAAATATTTGAAAAAAATTCATCCATATCATCTCGCTTGCATTCGCAATAATCAATCATCCATGATAAACTGATCATCACATTCATCCTTTTGCAACACAAACAGAAACAATCACAGTAGTTAGCAAAATAAAAATTCAATTGCAAAATCAAAATCGAAACAACAAACCTTCAAAGCAAAATCAAACTCTCGATCAATTTCAAACATGTCAATCAACCCCATAACAACAACCTATCAATCAACTTATCAAACCATCATCATCCTATACAATGCATGTCCTAGGATATATCGTTCTAACAATGGGCATCATTTTGGATATCACTTGGATTCTTATCCTATCAAAACAAATGCCTTTGGCTAGAGGTATGAAGAACATTGACTTGTTTGCATAGTTGATCTTTTCTTTTGATTTATCTTATTGCGCTCATTCCAAGGACCTCTCGATGATATCCGAATGAAGGATCTAGAGAGATAAGAATGGGGCAACTATCATTGTCTTTTGTCTGTTGTGCTTGTTGGACATTCTTGTAAAATAACTTGGCGAATACTTGCTTTGTTAGGTACGCCCTACCAGGGTTTCCATATGTCAAGTGTGAACAAGAATACTCCTATATGTTTGTCGAGTCAAAGTCCATCGCACTAGGTACAATGCCATCCTAGTTCTTTATACCTTGATGCATCGTATCTATGCACGTGTAATCAAACATAAGGTAAGTAGCCCTTTTAAAATCCCAATCCTTGATAAGCAAATCATCATCATTTATCATCATCATCTATCATCATCATCATCTCTAATAAAGTCTCATCAGATCATGGACTTGTTGGATCCTCTTGTCATCATCTCATTTCCGTGCTAACATAACATCACCAAGGCATCGCCAATGCATCCATCATGCATCCATCATACATATTGCATCCTACATACATCTTACATCCACAAACCGTCAGCATACCACATATCATTCATATCATACATATTAGGAAACATCAATCATTTCACATTCATTGCATTTTCATCATCATGATAATATAGATCTGTTAGTCTAAGCATCTCATAAATCATCCATTGCATAATCACAACATAGGGTGCTGTCATAATAGTGGTTTACAATTCTTGAGAGGAAATTTTTTTAGCTGAAATCACATATTTTTAGAAAATATAATGATTTAAGCCTTAAAAAGTTCCATTTTAAGGATTCCAATTGAAGAGGGTTTGATCAAATCACCTTAGATCAAACCCCCTTGGATAGAACCTCGCTAGTTTTAAACCATACCTATAAATGCCTCATTTACACCTATCAAAAATGCCGAGAAAAATCACTTTGATTTGGCTTTGGGATCAATGAATTCATTTAAAATTTATTTCAAATGATTATGGTATTCCTTAGGAACAAGCTATCCAATGATTATAATTTTAATATGTTTTGGTTTCATATGTATTTGTTTTTTTAAGTTTTATTAAACATAGGTTTTTCATCTAAAATAAATTTCTTTGTTCTTTTACATGGAAATAGAAGATTATCAAAAAAATTGAAAAAATATGAGTGCACCAGATATTGAAGTCTCGTGGATCCAACAAAAAAATAAATAAATTTTGACATATACAAAAGTTACACGTTATAGGGTCGCTATGTCTGGGAATTGTAATTTGCTCTGACTTTGAGACTTGATTAAGAAAAATATTCAATAAAAAACTATCTAACCAAGAGGAAGCACTAGATATCAGAGTTACAAATCTAAATTTGAGAATTAGAATTTTATCCTTCATGGAAAAAAAGTTATGCGTTATACGGTGTGTGTCACTTTTTAAAAATGTTGTTTTCTGAAAAAAATCAATTTTCATAGGAGATGGAAAAGGAAGTGCAATTTGATTCCAAAAATTTTGAAAAAAATATTTTTAGAATCTACAGAAAAAATTTGATGAGACTCTAGTTTGCACCATCTTCAAATTCCTCATAGTTTAGCCGCTATAGGTGCTCGAATGTGAAGGTTTAGTTAAAAATAATAATTTCAGTGTTCAATTTGGCCAAAAATTGTAAACCACTATTATGGGATCACCTCATATGACATCATCAATCTCATCCATCTCACATCATATCATCATTTAAGTTGTTTACGATAATATAGATTTGTTATTCTAAGCATCCTAAAATCATCCTATTTGCATCATCATCCATAACCATCCATTTTGAACCTCTTTATTGCGAGATCGATGCTCAAATCGAATATTTTCACTTGATCTCTCGAGGGGGCAATGTACCAATGTACTTTCCACTGAGGCATCCAAAAAATCTAAAAAAAAATAATTTTGATCGCGGCAAGTTTATTCTTTGAACCAACGCAACAAGTACATTGCTTCAAAGAGGAGAAAAATGTAGACACACAAAATTTGCATTATGCATAATCATATTCCATTCAACAAATAAATCAAGTTTATTTGTCAATCTCCTAAATTCATCAGCTTAAATCAAATAAATCAAACTTGATCCTACCATCATCCCTTTAATTAAATAAATCAGGACTTTATTTAATTGAAATCCAATTCATATTTCTCTCTTTGATTTAATTCAAATCCCTAAATCAAGTCAAATTGGTCAAATCATCCTAATCATCATTAATTTAATCTAACCATGATTAAATGCTAATCTCACCCACTTGCATTCTCTAGATTATGCCACTTGCAAAATTAAATCAATTTATTGATTTATTAAAACCAATATTTTCACTCAACATGGCCCTCAAGTTTGAAAATCATGACAAGTTGATTTGTCCCTCCAACATTGCATTTATTGCTCTTTTTGTTGTCCCCCTCTCTAAATTTATTGCAAAATTCAAATTTGAAACTCCCTCTCATGGGCACACTTCCCAAATCTTGCACATGCATCAACCACTCACCACTTGACAAGTGTCTTCCTCTCATTTGTCCAATCTTAGTCCCAAATTGGTCCATTTTCAACACTCTTAACATTTGAAAATCTTTAAATAGAGGCTTCATCCTCAAGCAAATCCTCCACAACGTTGATGCAAGGTCACTCTCTTCATTTGAGAACTGATCTTTTCCACACAATCTTCATCATTTGCAACATTTAGCTTATCTAAAGGGGTTGGGAAAGGTCTACTTTTCGTATCAAAGTAGCACCAATCCCCCTATGAGATGATGTTTGAGTAAATTAGGAATAGATTTCATGCTTATTTCATTTATAATTTCATGCTAGTTTGGGTGATGTTATTGTTTCTTTTGCATGTGCTTAACAATTTCATAGGGAGAGGGATTATCTCATTTGTTCAATGTTGACAGATTTATGCCATATTTGTCAATCTTTGATAAATGAAAGGTTTTACCTGTCACAACAACATCTAGGACTACATCACTAAGGTTAATGATCTAAAAGAGCAATGCAAAGCATGTGGAATTGATAAGGACATCCAGTTGGTGTACAATACAATGAACAAACTTGGTCTTGATTATGATTCTTTTGTTTCTAGCTTTCATACTCATAGATTGACTATGGGGTCTGCATACACTACACCTTCATTTGCATCATTTTCTGAGATGTTGATACATGAGCAACAAAAGCCTATCTCAATGGGTCTCATCAAGAATTCTAAATCTTAGGCATTATTGGTTAGTCAGGTGAAAGAATTAGAATTAGAATTAGAATCAGAAACAAAAGAAAGAAAAGAATAATCAACATTTAGATCAAGTAAATCGACGTCAAGATCAATCAAAGAAAAAATCTTCTTCAAAAGGAGAATCATCTAAAAAGGAGAGGCCTTTTGTGCATATTGTAAGAAGGATGGACATGAAGAACACTATTGTTATAAGAAGGATATTGATGAGTTGAAAAATCTTCTCAAAAAGAATCACATTTATTTTCCTTCTAGAATGTTTGAATCTTCTTCTCCTTCTACTTCAAAACAGTCTAAAAAGGACAAAGGACAAACATCAGGATATAAAGGACAAGCTCTTTGTGCTCATTCAGGTCCAAGATCAGGGAGATGACTTCTAGATTTAGGAGCATCACATCATAGGGCATCTTCACAAACTATCTTCTCTTCATTTTAGCCTTCTTCTATGTCTCCTATCTTGATGGGAAACAATACATACATGAGTGTAACATGGAAGGGATCTATTAGCATTGGGGAGAACACTTTTCAAGATGTCGTGTGTGTTCCTCATTTGACGAACAATTTGCTTTCCATTTATCAAATTACACATGGTGGAGATGGGAGAACAGTGGCATTCACGCCTGATTCAGTTATCATTCAGGACTTGGAGACTAAAGAGATCATTGCTACTGGGGTGGTTGATCATTCATTTCAGTTGTATTCCTTTGCATAGTCTGCTTCTGATGATGACCTTGTTCCTACAGTTGTTGATCACATACATCATGATTCAGAGGAGACATTTGGCATTTTGAACTTTGGCATACTCACATTAGATCCAATACTTGAGCCATGTACTCTATCTCCTCCATCTACTATTATACCTGATGATGCTTGTGTTGCTCCAGTTTTGGCTCCTAGTGATTCAGTGCAGCAGTCCATACTAATTGTCTTCCAGATATGGCTACTTTGGATGACTTCTTGACAGGTATTTCAGACTTGTTTGTGGAGTCTCATCTTCATATTTGGAGGACACTCTTGAAAACATACATCTTCTCTTTGGAAAAGATGAACCTTCTTCAATTGTTTTGAGGGAGCACTTTAACTCTCTTTTTCATTCTCTACATGATCATTCTTCACAGATTGGCATGAGTGTGGATACTTTTGGGAAACATTTGGAGGAGGCTTCTTTTTCTTTAGAGGGGATATCCTTTTCTTTGGATTGTGCTCTACATTCATCTCTACTTGATGTTGGATTTTCCTCTTCAGCAGTGCGGCCTAGAACGCCTATTTGGAGTGTGTCAACTTTTTGCATTGACATGGAGACACTTGAGCATGCTTCAGAGACATCATCCATCATCCATCTTTTTGACTTCCTGCATACATCCTTAGTTGTATTTCTTCCTAAGGGGAGGACCATTGTTTGGCAAGATTGGATCATCTTCAGCATTCAATGTCGAGCTTCTACCATCACTGCAGGAGACTCAACATTGAGGGGGGGCTACCTTGTCTCTCTTCTACTTCTCTCTTATGGGGGGGGTCGTTTTCCTCACATGGGGTTGTTAACTTCTCATTCATCATTAAGAGAATTTATTTTTTGTATTTCATCTCTCTTTTGGGGAGGAGTTTTGTCCCACTGGTTTTTCTCCTTTTCTCTAATTTATAAGAGATTGCATTGCATTTGAACATGGGTACCTAACATGGCCTAGTAGTCGGGACCCATCTTGCATTTTTTGCATTTGTGTACATTCTCCCTAAGTTGCACTTAAGGGGGGTGTTGGTGTAATTAAATGTGTTGTACCTTGTCCTAGGTCATAATTACACCTTAGTTAAGTTTACTTAAGAACCACATAGGAGGTTGTTGGAGAATTTTCACTTTTGGTGGACTTGACATGTCATTACTTTATCACTTCCACCTTTTGTGGACACATATGTGATTATTTATCCACCTTAGGTGGAGTGATAGCTATTCATAGTTGTCTCATGTCATAAGATTATGACACTTGTCATAATCTTATGCCCTTCTATGTTCTCACCTTGGCTATATATCCAAGGGGTCTCTCTCATTGTAAACAATCATAATCCTATCATATCATTGACATTGAGTACAGTTTATTCTTGTCATATTCTCTCTCTCTCTTTTTGTGCTTTCCATTTGGTCCATAGATCCTAGCAGCCATAGCCAATTCTAACAAAAATAAACTAGCAGTCACATGTATAGGCATGCAATGATCAGCCGATAGGGGTCGAATGCAAATAGTTCTTAAATGGGAAGGAAGAAAGAAGCATGATTTTGTAATGCAATGTAAAGTATAAATATTGACAAATATTTTTAATTGCTTGAATGAGTTAAAAAAGGGAAAGCATATTAATAATTCAATATGGAATAATGGGAAGTTAATTTATAGTAGGAGGTGAATGAGGATAAGATTTGTCGAGTACATTGTAATGAATAGTGATGTTCAAAAATCAATTTATATATTTATATGGATAATTAGATGGATAGTTCAGTTAAAGCAAAGCTATGTGTGCATTAAAAGATATGAATTTGACTTATATTACTTTGTGTTAATTATTTGTAGTGTATGCATTAATTGCAATCTCAAGCAATTAATCATCAATAATTTTAATTACAATAATTCTTTTAAAATTATTTTAATTAATAATATTAGGAGAATGATTTTTTAATAAAATTTTTGTTAATAAATTACATTTGGTAAATTAAATACAATTTAAATTTTCAAATAATTAATTTTCTTAATAGTAATAATGTCTCCTTATATGTATTTTAGTTTAATAGTTGGGAAGCCTAGATGCACATCTATATTTGACATTTTTTGTCTAGCTTAATCAATGAATCAATTAATTATTATTTAGCTATTTTAAGATAAGGAAATGCATTGCAAGACTAACAACCATTTGCATAAAAAGAGGAAATTTATGCTTGATGTTTTCATGAATGAATTGATTGATTATTATTTAATTATTTTAAGATAACATAATGAATGGGAGATCAAAAACCATTTCCATAGAGCGGAAAATTGATCTTTGTGTTTCCACATCAATATTTTTTAGATGGAAATTGATTATGAAAATAATCTCAGGAGAACATTTTTTAAATAATTTTTTCTTAATTTTTTACATTTGAAAAATTAAATACAATTTAAATTTTTAAATAATTAGTTTTGTTACTAATAATGATTTCTTTCCAAAATTTAAGGCATGATAGAATTTTATTTGTATTTTAGTTTAATAGTTGTTAGGCATAGATGCACATCCATATTTAATGTTTTTGTCTAGGTTAATGAATGAATTGAGTGATTTTGATTTAATTATCATAAGATAGATATGGATAGTCATACATGGCAAACTTCAAGCTGTGAATTAAATAATATTTTATCAAAAAAGAAAGATCTTTAATATGGGAATACTTTTTATAAATGGTATTTACTCCATGATTTTGTAAATAAAAGCATTATTATCCATGCATTCTATGGGTTTGTAGTAGTATAATAAAATCGTCAAAAGTAGAAATGACTCAAAATTAGTACATTATAATGAAATTCAAAGTAAAAAATCTTAAATTTTCATTGATTGGTTCTAGTAAAAAGATGTTCTATAATTGTTGTATGAAAAATATTAGGACTTAGTTAAACCAAAGTAGTAAATGGATGATCAAATAGAATAAGAACAAATAGCACTTAGAGAGCGAAGATGTGCATAGTCCAATTGAAGACTAAGTTGCACCATCTTTGGTAGAAAATAAACAAACAAGCCAAACGAAAAGAAGAATGCAATGACAAAATAATTGAATTACAAGGTATGCTTTGTTTTGTGGGGAAACAATACTTTATTTGACTTCAAAAAGGATATTCTACTGAACCCTTTGGAATAAAATAGGAAGCATCAAAAGTAACTAAATATATGTGCAAAACCAATAAAGACAATGTTAAACTAAAACTAATTAATGATATTTACAATTGATTCATTGAATCTATGTATTGATATGGTAGCATTATATGGTTAGGAGTGATGATCATTTTCTTTGGACTGCCCATGCTGAAGTAGACGTATATGCAGCATCTAATAATTAAGTGCCCCTTCAAAAATAAGTAAATTTAAACATATTTGATAAGGTAAGACAATTTCAAATAAATTGATTTGATTCAAAGAATTGAGGACTATGATTTAAAAACCGTTTATTCTAAAATGAAAATATATTATAAAATAGAAATAAACTCTGTCTTAGAGGTACAACAAGCAATGCGAAATTTGTAGAAAAAGCTAAGCATAATGGTTGTAGATTTGCTGTCCTTTATCCAGGAAAGAAAGGTGAAAAACAACTTATTAGAAATGTTATTCTTGTAATCAAGGGAAAATCCTAAATTATTATTATTGGGGGTTAGCACAATAACAATCAAAATTCCTATGAAAATAACAAAGCACAATGGAAGTGAGGTGAAGACAAAAGGGATAGTGTTACCCTATGTCTCCACCTTCCATGATTAACCTCTGTTACACCTCCTAGCTTGCAGATAAATAACAATGCCCTCAGATTTATGAGCAACTATGACTAAAGACTAAGCCCTATGCAAGTGTTGAAGGATTTGCAGAAAATAAAAATAAACCTACAATGAGCTAAAATGACTATGACTGTTAATGACTATGACCTAAGTTGACAGAAAATTGACATAAACTAAGAATACAAGAAGTCAAAATGAGCTAAAGACTGAGAGAAAGATCAAGAGAGAGAGAGAGAGAGCCATAGACCAAGAGAGAGCCAAATGAGAACAAAATTGCCATTTTATAAAAACTGCAATTTTGAATGTGTGGCCAGGATGAGAAGATGACAAAAACCCTAGGATCAATGATCAGGATTGAATGATGTAGTACGAATTAGGGTTAGGTCAAAATTAGGGCAATGCCAAGAAATGAAGGGCCAAGATTGAATTATAAGATAATTCAATCAAGGGTCGAAATTAAATGAGAAGTCAAAAGTCAAGAATTAATTTGGAAGATAAGATTGGCACGGACAAAGAGGTTGCTGGAGAAATTAAATAATAAAAATTATTTAATTTAGGTGACCACTGAATAATTAAATAATAAAGATATTATTTAATTATAGAGGAATGTGATAAAGGAATCATTTTGAATTAAATAATGATTTAATTCAAAATTAAGAGAAGGATTAAATTAAATAAATAAAATTATTTAATTTATGAGAGAAAAGATTAATGAATAATTAAATAATTCAAAATAATTATTTAATTATAGGAAAGTGGGACAAAATTGTAAATAAATTAGAACTATTTAATTTTTAAAAGAAGGACTTAATTATGACGAATTAAATAAATAAAATTTATTTAATTAATCAAGGAGGAATAAAGATAATAAATTAAATAATTAAAATTATTTAATTAATAGAAGAATTATGACTTTAGAAAATAATTAAATAATTAATTTTTTTTTAATTATTAAGAATGAAAGGGGCAATGTTGAATAATCAAGAGTTGCAAGCCTAGGACAATTTTATGTGTCTACATTTTGCCCCTCTTTGTCATAATGTAGCATGTCGCATTGTGACAAAGAAAATAAGTCAAAAATATGCCCCAGTGAAAAATAAGATGAGGAAGAATGACGAGGAGGGTTGTGGTATGCCCCCTCGAGAGGACAGACAGGTTCCAAGAACATGTGTGTGCTCTTGAAATGGATGAGAAGACTAGAATATGAAGAGACAAAGAAATGTTAATGAAAATGATATGGATGATGATATGGATGCAATGCCTATATGAGACGAGTGAGAGAAGATGACAAGACCAAAGAAGATGCATGTTAGTTCCTAGATCAAATCCTTCAAAACATTGCCATAGGACTAATATTTATTGCTCTTAATCATCATTGGGCGGTAAAAATGACACAAATGGACAACAAACACAATGGTATGACGTAGACCAAGGTGTGCAAGGTCATCCACTTGAAAAACAGACAGTCATAGACAAGGAATGTCCTAACTCATACTAAGGGTCATGTTGCCCTAGTCTTTTTGTCAAGACAATCCACAGACAGCAGTCAGAGAAAATAAAATAGGCCAGGAGACGTGATCGCACCTCTAAATCCTTCATGGGACATCCTCGAGGTAGCTAGTAACATGACCAAAAAGACAAGATAGTAAAAAATATAAGACAAAATAGCCAAGATAGTCAAAAGATAAGACAAGAAAGACCAGAAAGATTAACAGCCATGTAATTTTTATTGCCAATGTTTGTTTGCCAAAGATTGATTTCTTGTTGATTTGACAGTTTTGACAGTTTAAGAGTTTTGCCAATTTGACGGTGTTGCCGGTTTGACGGGGCCTATTGTCAGGAACGACACATCTTGAAAAGGCAAAGGACATTTTCACGAGGTCTAACTCCAAGAAGGACACATCTTGAAGAGGACCAAAGAGTGACGAGATTGACATTGTTCTGACTAATGTGTTTTGGCAAGTTGACTGATATTGACTGTGTTGACTGATTTTGACCAATTTTGACATTGACGTTTCAAATTACTGTCTTGTGTCTGAGTTTGACTATGTCTGACTTATTTGACCGATGTGACGATTGTGACAAATACCATGATTTTATTTGGACCAGCCTAAAAGGACTAACCTAATGTCTTGGGGACTCATCGACTGATGGCCTTGCCTACGTAGCAAATGCACAGAGACAACGTAGTTCGACTATGAAATGGACTGACTGACATGACTGACTTTGACTCCATTTTTACGATTTTGACATTGATTTGAATGTTTTTGTGTTTTTCTCTGGACCTTTTATGAAATTTTTTTTTTGGCTTTTTGACATTTTGTGATGTTTTTATCTTTTTTCCGCTTTATGGTTTTTTTGGATTTTTTTGACATTTTATGATTTTTTTTGGCTTTTTGACATTTTATGATTTTTTTGGATTTTTTGACATGTTTTGATTTTTTTGGCTTTTTTGAGAATATTTTGAGGTGTCAATGGATGAAAATTTGGGTAGCTTTTGTGCTAGATACCAATGACAAGGGGAAAACCAAGTCTAGGTGCAAGGAGATAAATGGGATTAATGGATGAAATGGATGTATGCATAATAGAGCAAGGATGTGATCTCCAAAGACTATGTCGCATAGGAATGACATGCCCCATTCTAGGTACAAGACTTAGGATTTTTCATGACAAAGCTGATGACAATAAGATAATGATATGATTGGTTTAGATAGGGTGAGGTATGTCAAGAGATACACAAAACATGTTACAACATTTTTCCCCTATATCTTCATCAAGATCAAAAGAAGAAGGGTGGATAAGTGGACCCAATATGATAGGTAGGTATGATGGCTAAGATGGTAGGTAGGATGGAAATGATATCACATAAAAATGATAGGTTGGATAGATAAGACATTGTGCCCCCAAGTGTAAGTGACATAGAAGATCAACCTACACATGACACCTGTTTGCCAGGTTTTCATCATGGTACTTATCCAGGGCGCCTGTTTACCAGGTTTTCACCATTGGATGAAAGGATTTCTCTTTACTTTTTTTTTTTTGACTTTTTGACTTTTCGACTTTTGGATAGGAGGGACTCAAGTGTCTAGTTGCATGAAAGGTGATAGTCCCACTAGAAATGGATATCATTGCATGGACCATGTCAAATGTCATTATGCTCATAGATGTTGGTAAGGGATGACAAGAAATGGAGATAGAGTAGGTAGATGATGGATTATGATGTGTATTATGGAGGAATATCATCTATGTGTCCCATGAAGGCAAGTGTCTCATCATAGGAAGTGTCAATAGTCGAGGCTTGTATAGGGTCGGCAAGTGTTTGATCATGAATTGCATAAAGGTCAATGAGTGGATCATTTTGGACTTCTTGGTCAATGGTAGGGTCTTGCTCGAAGATGGGGTTGTCATGGATTATATAGTCAGAAATAGAGCCGTTGTCAAGGAGAGGTGTGTTCTGGATGTCATGATTGTCTTGAAGGACTTCATGGATGGACTGAAAGATAGGGTCATTGGATGAACTACCTTGTTCTTGACATGAGGGTGACATTATAAGGTCATGCTTTGGGCTTTCATTTTGAAATGTATCCTCAAGTTTATTAAATGGGATTTGACTTTGGACTATGATAGAATTTTCATGACTAGATGTGGCTTGTGAGGGGGTGACTTGAAAGGATTAATGACCAAAGGACTAGAATAGGATGTGGGAACTTGGACTGGACTAGTATATGAAGGACTAGGATATGACATGGGTACTTGCATTGGACTAGTATGTGAAGGACTAGGGTATGACGTGGAGACTTGGACCGGATATGACATGGAGTCTTGGACTGGAGTTTGCCATTTGTTGTTGTTGTCTTTGAAGCCTAGTCTCAACCGTAAAAGGGATTTGCTCAAATGAGGATGATGAGAATGATAAGTAAATGCAAGGATGACACTAGCCTATGTTTTTGTATTTTTTTTTTGATAAAGGATGACAATGCAAGACTATGTTTTTGGATTTTTTGGATAATAAGGGATGCAATATGACAATGTTGTCTAAAGAAAATGACTAATGCCACATGATAATGAAGACTAAGATGACAAGTTATGACACTAATTTTTGGAGTATGTCAATGCAAGGTGATAATGACGTTTGCCTAAGGAAAATGACCAATGCAAGGTGATAAAATGTCAAATGTCAAGGTGACAATGAAGATGTTGACTAAGGAAAATGACCAATGCCAAGCTAGATGCCAAATGAGGACTATGATGGACAATGAAGATGTTGACTAAGGAAAATGACCAATGCCAAGCTAGATGCCAAATGAGAACTATGATGGACAATGTCGAGTCTAAGTTCAAAATGAGGACTGAGATTTTGATGTCTTGTTGAAAAGTATGAGTTGTCCAAGGTCGGTTGTTTGTGTCCAGATTTGTGAATGTTGTGTATAATGTTTTGAAAAAATATGACAAGCACTTTGACAAGCATAATGTTTTGGGTGTAACCAATCGCACATCAAATAAGTACAATCCTAGGTTAGGCCATGACAATATTCACTAGATTCCACGTGGGTTTCCCCAACCGCATATTTGTAGCGTGTGAATTCAGAAGCTTGGCTGCACGGGCGCCCCCTTACAGTGCACTCTCTTCTCAGGCCAACCAAGCTTCCAACCCCCATGAAACTCCCATGGCGAGCTGATCACATCTACTACAAACTGCGAAAGTGTGGATGCCTTCACATCGACCGGTGCTGCGCTAGCAAATAGAAGGATTTTGGCTTACTACACAAGAGTTTTTAGTTCGGGCATTCCGTTCGTGGGGCGTGATCCATGCGGCGAGAGTCCCCTTTCGGATCCATCTCGTCGGAACCACGCTCGTGATTCTTGGGATTTCCCCAAGAACCCACTTTTATATACCGGCTGGAAGTCCCTCGGTGTCAGGGTGCTACCGGTCTGAGTCGTCCTGGGGTGAGTACTTTTTCCCACCAGAACAGGCCCAAGTTCTAGAGTCAGTAACCGTTTCTCTTACACCCACGATCACACAAATGTGCAAGGGGAGAGGATACTCTGATATACCAAATCGTGAAGGGTAATTAACAAATAAAGATGGGTCTGGTTTTCTGATCACAAGGTTTTCACCAAGTGAGAGCATACTCACCTACCATCTTGCAAGCACAATCAACCAAAGAAGACATGTGTTCTTTTTATATGCACCAAAATCAAATGTTTGCTAATCTATGAAAAACAAGCACAATGTTTGTCTCTTCCTTCTTTGACATTCGAATCTGCAAACAATGAATTAGTAGTCTCTTATGCAATGGTCTTGGACACACGAATGAGGATTGCCACACGCTACAAGAAAAGATTAGTAATACAAGAAAAATCTAATCTAGTTAACTTGCAGGAATAAAGACACAGAAAAGAAATAGAAAACCAGAAAACCAGTAAATAGAAAAACCCGAAAATCTAAAAATCAGAACCTCAAAACTGAAAGAAAAATTTTACCAGACAGTTGCGGCTCGATTTGTCAGTTGCGGCTCGATTTGTCAGTTGCGGCTCGATTTGTCAGTTGCGGCTCGATTTGTCAGTTGCGGCTCGATTTTGCAGTTGCGGCTCGATTTGGCAGTTGCGGCTCGATTTGGCAGTTGCAACTCGATTTTGCAGTTGCGGCTCAATTTGGCAGTTGCGGCTCGATTTTGCGATTGCGGCACTTGAGCCTGCGATTGCGGCACTCTGTACTTGTTCCCTGCAAAATTGATAAAAAATACATGCAACCGTACGGAAAAATGACAGAAAACAGAGAGTCAGGTTCACCAATGTGATCAAGGGAAAATCCTAAAATTATTATTATTGGGGGTTAGCACAATAACAATCAAAATTCCTATGAAAATAACAAAGCACAATGGAAGTGAGGTGAAGACAAAAGGGATAGTGTTACCCTATGTCTCCACCTTCCATGATTGACCTTTGTTACACCTCCTAGCTTGCAGTAAATAAAAATGCCCTCAGATTTGTATGAGCAACTATGACAAATGACTAAGCCCTATGCAAGTGTTGAAGGATTTGCAAAAAATAAAATGTCCCTACAATGGACTAAAATGCCTATGACTGTAAGTGACTATGACTGTAAGACTAGTAGCATAAATTGAAATCTAAACATGAGAGACTAAGAGTGCAAGAAGTCAAGAGAGCTGAGAGATGTAGATCTCCCAAATAAGAACAAAATTGCCCTTTTATAAAAAACCTGCAATTTTGAATGTGTGGCCAGGATGAAAAGATGACAAGAACCCTAGGATCAATGATCAGGATTGAATGATGTAGTACGAATTAGGGTTAGGTCAAAATTAGGGCAATGCCAAGAAATGAAGGGCCAAGATTGAATTATAAGATAATTCAATCAAGGGTCGAAATTAAATGAGAAGTCAAAAGTCAAGAATTAATTTGGAAGATAAGGTTGGCACAGACAAAGAGGTTGCTGGAGAAGTTAAATAATAAAATTTATTTAATTTAGTGATTGATCAATAATTAAATAATAAAGATATTATTTAATTATAGAGGAATGACAGTGAATCATTTTGAATTAAATAATGATTTAATTCAAATTCAAGAGAAAGGGACTAAATTAAATAAATAAAATTTATTTAATTTATGAGAGAAGATTAATGAATAATTAAATAATTAAAATAATTATTTAATTATAGTGGAAGTGGACAAAAATTAAATAAATTAGAATCCATTTAATTTTAAAAGAAGGGGATTAATTATGATTTAATTAAATAAAATAAAAATTTATTTAATTAATCAAGGAGGAATAAAGATAAAATAAATTAATTAAATAATTAAAATTATTTAATTAATAGAAGAATTATGACTTTAGAAAATAATTAAATAATTAAAAATTATTTAATTATTAAGAATGAAAGGGGCAATGTTGAATAATCAAGAGTTGCAAGCCTAGGACAATTTTATGTGTCTACAATTCTTACATGCCGTGCAATCGACAGGAGAGAAAGATCTGTGTAACGACAGACAATGTGGATAGTGGCATATTATTATAATTATAGAAATAGAAATAGAAAGGAAACAGAAAGGTTAAAGCTATTTTTTCTTCTTCTGAACAGTATGAGTTGCCCAAACAGCTCCAGTCGGCCCATAAATAACAACATTACCGTCGTCCTGAAGAGCCAAATAGTTGTAGTAAATGCTATGAAATTCCTCTCTCTGGGTTTTGCTAGCCCATAAGGATTTTTTCCCCGCATATACCACCAAATTGCCGTCTCGCTGCATTCTTAAAATGCATGAAGCGCCGTGTCCTTTTCCGTTTGTTCCCGATGCCCACAACACTCTAGCAGGTTTTTTATACAAAACCAGGTTGCAGTCTGTCTGCATTATGAATTTATATTCTCGGTTTTGCAGAGACTGTCCAGCTGACATTGATTCACCGCGCTCTAGTCTATTCTTGGCTAACACAGCTAAGAATTTATTTTGCGCCTTATGCAGAGACTGTCCAGCTGATTCTAGCCTAGACGTGGCTAAGCAAGGACTTGCAAATATAGCCAATACTACCACCACCACAATTACATAGATTGTCCCCATCATATTCATCTTTCAGCACTGCTATATTTGGGAATTGGGTGAAGCTTACGTGCAGAATGGATGCTATTTATGGCTATCGCTATCAGTGTTTGTGGCTGATAAATAAACAAATAACGGAGAGTCGTATGAGCTGTAATGGTTATCTGAGTGAAAGGATTGGTCAACAAGGGGAGGAGTAGCCCGCAAAAGTTGTAAGAGATATCTCACATAACCAATATATACTCTTAACTTGCTCTCGGAACGTGACGTGTAATTGGCATCGTGCAAGGGTGTGGAGAAGTTTTCTTTATAAAATTTTAACAGAATAATATTTAAAAGGGATATCTCACATGATCCATAATGTCAACTCAGACAAGTTTAATTCAATTGACATATTTACTTGGAAATGACGCATAACTGAAGTGTAGTAAAACATATAAGACAATCATCATCAAAATATCTGAATAATAATCTATTATATCAGGAAGTCTTTGTTATATAGTCCACACAGGTAGCATTTAGCTTGGGCGGTGGGTTTTCTCTCCAGTGGTCTTGGGTTCTGACTCCACTCCGCGGTTTGAGAGGTGGGACTTCTTGCAGGTGGGGGATCTCACCTGCAGAGGACTAGTCTTACCCTAGGTCGCCCCAAGTACCCAAGATACAAGCTGTTGGGTTGGGTCGTGGGACACCCCTGTTCTATAAAAAAAACAAGTCTTTGTTATATAAATTGGTTGATGAATGTATCATATCAATGCATAGCTTGCAGATTGATGTAGTATTAACAAATAGTTCTATTAGATAGATGAGAAACATTATCTATGACTATTCAAAATCATCAAATTCAATAAGATTTGAATCATTCAATTATCACTACTATCACTATTATTTTGAATAATATGAAAGGATGAAAAACACTATATATGCTTGTCTTTAAAAGGAGGAATTATCTTTTTAAAAAAATAAAAAAGGACAAATGGTTTAGAATTATTATCATTATTTAATCTTATTAAAAAATTAATAAAACATTTTACTATTAAAGTTACAATAAATATGCTATATATATCAATGCATGTATTTTAATGATGTAGTGTGTTGTACAAGAAATACTAGGTGGTTATATATATTAGCAAACTAGACAAAACAAGTCATACAATGTAAGAAACAAAAAATGTGTAAGAAACAAAAAATAGTCTAAGCAAATATAATTTGACATTTTTGTATAGATGAACAATATCTATATAAGACAGGCATGTATTCTGAAGTATCTCATTGAATATAAAAAATGGTTTATATGTATTTATACAATCTTATGTGTATAATTATGAATATTTTTTGGATGAGTTAAATTTATTGTTGCTCAAGTGATTCAACTAATCTAGTTTTTAGTGAGAAATATACAATATATAATACATTTATAATTTATTTATCTAAGATTATGAAAAATATAATTTCATTTCACATCATTTATATTTTTTTTTCTTTGAAAATGTAAACTTGTAAAATTTAAGATTTTCTCAATAATATAAAAATAATATTTTAATAAAATTATCCATTAATAGATTAATATTTCATGTTTATTAAAAAATCATTTTTTATAAATTTTAAATAAAGATATTTAAAATATCTAAATTAATTAAAAAAATACATTAAAAATATTATTTCAAAATTTTCAATGGAAAATTCTAATAATTAAAAAGCAAAGTAGTTAGGGTGAAGATAAATTGTATACTCACTTTAGTAAATATAGATGTTAAGTGTTATAATAAAAAACATATAAACAAATACTAGCAAACATGAGAGTTTCTAAAACTCCAACTATTTGGAAAAGAATTACACAAATTCATTTATTAAATTTATTATAGCTAAATTTGTTGTGAAGAAGGATCTTCAATATCTTAACAAAAACTAAAACATAAATTGATAAAATTATAAAATAATTATTATGTAAATAATATAAAATAGAATAACTCTTTAACTATGTAAATATAACTCTTCTAATAAAATTAAAGTAAACAATAAAAATAAAATGATATAAGTGTTCACTACTTATATATATTTTAAATACATCTATTTATAAATATGTGGAGATATAAAGTATTTTTTCAATACATATATTTATCTATTTTATTTAATATATAACTTAAATGCATAATATATACATAAAACATATTTAACTATATAATTATTCTAAACTCAATATTTAAAATCCAATGAGAAGAAAATTTATTGATAATTATAACTAATTAAAGTAAAATATTTCTTAAACAATTTTGAATGTGATAAAAGAACTTCAATAAATAAAATAATTTAAGAATAATTTTTAAATATAAAAAATAAATTAATTTTTGACTACTTTTTAAGCATTAAAAAAATTATATCTATAATTTTTATAATTTTTTTTAATAATTTTATTTTGTTATTTTAATGTTTCAATCCAATTATTTTTTAATATTTATTCTCTAAAGTTTCATTTTAAATTTTGTCTACTTTCTACATATAAAAATAATAAAAGTTAAAACATAAACTATAAAATAAACAAAAAGGAAAAAACTTCTTATGCAAATAATATAAAATTAAAAACTCTTAAAATTATAAGAGACGTTTTAAAAGTTATTGGATAGCATTTACTTCAAAATTTAATTAATAACTTTATGTTTAAATTATTGTAATTTTTATTACTTGATTACACATTGAATATTATTTGATACTTTATCACTATTAATATATTTAATTATATATTAATTCTAAAGTGTTAATTTACATAATTATTTTAATTTTTAATTAATAATTACTATCTTTTTAATTAGTTTTAATTATAAAATTAAGCTTTAAATAAGTATCAAATCATTCATATTTTGAATATCATAATGACCTTTTATAATATATAAACAATGTTTCAAAGAAGAAAAATGTAAAATTTATTAACTAACAATTATAAGATAACTAAATAATTTAAAAAGAGAAAAACATTGTAGTTAATCTACAATATTTTTAATTTTTACTTTTCCAAAGATAACATATATGTTAATTACCTTTAATAACTAGATCTAAGTTGACAATCATATCTTTTTAAAATATTTTACTTACCTAATGTGTCTATATGTGCATGTGGTAATTTAAAATATAATTGAAATTGATATAAGTTATTAATTATATATGTTTTAATTATATAATTAATCTAGAAAATAATTATTTATAAAAAATAGTATTGCTCAAGATAATTTTTTTTATTAGATACATAGGATTTTTGATAGGGCCCCAATCCTTTTACAAAAAATAATATATGGATAGTATTGCTACAATAAAACTAATAGGACCAAAAAATATCATAACAAGACCTAGCATGATGTACACCTTTAGTCCAATAACAATTTTGAGAAATATACTTCACCACCACCAATAAAAAAAATGGGATAGGAATCAAATGATTGTGAAAAAAAATTATCATAGGAAATGAAGGGACCTCCTTCCCAATAATAGAAGGCTCAAAATCCTTGGAACAAAAAAATTATCAATCACATCCATGAAGTATTATAAATAATTTTTTAATATGAAAATAGTTACAAAAATGAATCAAATTTAACATTTTTTTTTCTAAGCATTATTTGATTATCTAAAACTAATACTTGTATAAATAAACTCTAGATTCATAATTAACAAAAATGAGCACATGATGAGTTAGAAGGAGAGAAGGATTGCATGCAAAAACCAAATATTTAAGATAATTTGTTAGCTTATAAATAGAGGCCATGAAACTATATATCTATGTCAGGAGATAGAGAGATAGAGATAGAGATAGAGAGAGATTATTAGGTGTTATGAAATGAGAGATTGCTCTATTTATCATCAAAAAATAAATATAATTACTACAACAATCCATGTAGTTATTTTGTAATGATATAATTACATACCCATATAATTTTTCCCTTATATTTTGGACTTATTTTGGAATCCATTTCATTAGTGTTTTTATAGGATCATTTTATCCTCTACATTAGCCTTTCTTCTTCTCAAGGTGCTTGATCATATTTTCCTATGGTTTTTTATTGTCAATTTTTATGTCATTTTTGTATTATTCTTATTTTTTTATAATGTCTCATCATCTATTTATTCCAAATTTTCTAGTTACTAGCATCCCCAAATAATTTTTTTGTTTATAGGTGTCTCTGTTAATTTTTCTATTTATCGCTTTCCGAAGTAAAAACAAAAAACCATTTAAGATGAATCCAAATGGCTTATTAGCCTATTTTTCTTGCCTACTATTTTCAATTAATCCTTCAATTTTTACCATATCAATTCATCTCTTCTTGTAATCTTGACATTCAATATCTTCCTAAAACACTTTCCTAGCTTGGATTCCTCCATGTGAGTAGAGTAGAGTAGTATATAGATTTGGTTCCTCCATGTAAATACATCAACCTTTTATAGTTTTCTTCCTTAAGTTTAATAGGGTAATATTGTTCTTATTCATTATTATTATTTGTATTTATCATTTATTTTCTTTTATTATAGTTATTATATATTCCTCTCATTTGTGGTCCTCAAAACCTTGGGATATTCACACCCAAACAACTTTTCATTCTATCTTGTCACTATTCTTATAGTTTAGAAGTAATTAGAGTAATAAAAATATACTATTTAGTTTATTCTATCCATTGTCTTCTATGGAGATATAAAAATACAAAAAAATGGGGCTTTGACTTGGTATTTTGGTGATATCTTCACTCTTATTTTTTATTTCATTATTATTTTAATTAATTTATTAAACATATTGATTTTTTGTATCATTCTATTATTGGTAAGTTTTTTGAAATTTCTAGATTTCTCTATTTGTATGTGTATGTTTATAATTGTTATCCAAAAACACCATTAATTTCCTACTTATGGGATGAAAAAATTGAACTTACATCCATGCAAAGTACTCACATTCAATAAAGTAGAATACATATGTTAATGTTGTTTTTTTGCATTATTTGTTAGTAAATATTACATTTAACGCATTATCTTAATCCATTTCCAACATAACCCATGAGAGATAAGCATGCATACAAGTAACCACAATGCATAGATCAAATAGACAAGCCACAAGATAACACAAGATATACCCTGGGAAAACCCTCAAGAGGGAAGAACCTAGCCTCCAAAAGCATTCATACTCCATCATATTTTTCAACAATAAATCAACGCAAGAGTTACAATGAATACCTTTGAAGCATCAAGTCCTCGAATGAATTCCCATGTGTCCAAGCATGAATCCAAACATCCCATGCCATTCTTCACAAATGCACTCCTTAGAAAGACTCAATAATGACAGCCAACCCACTTAATCAACCTAAACCACTACACATGTGTTTTCTTTTATAGACACAATCTCACACAAAATACAACTAGTGGTAAGGTAAAACAGCATACCACAAAACCATGTGAATAAGAAACCATTAACCCCTTATTTAATATTAGGCACTAATACTTCACTTCATTTAATATTTCCCCAATATTAAATTATTATCACATGTCTCCCACATGTTAAATAATAATACATTATTACAATACAAAATAAGTGGGTCCCCAAATAATTACCTAGTGTGATTAACAACACCATCAAGGCGTGTCACAACTAAATAATTATTTAATTAAAATAATATAATAAATCATTTTATGCAATGGTGTACAACACCATATCCCAACATTCTCCAACTTGTTGTATACATTGCATAAGGGATCAATACATGAAATACATCATCATAGCCATACATGAAATCACATGAATCTCCTCAATGCTCTTGTAATCCATCAAGATACCTGCAATAAGAATAAAGTGACCACCATCTCAAGCAAGAACTCCTCTCATCCTCCAACATTTCGCCTATGGAAGAAAAGGAACATGCCAAGGTGAAGATGCACCAAACCATGAGCACAAGCATCAAATCCAAGTGATAACAAAGGCTCTAACCTAGCTATTGTCAACTAAAAAATCCACATGATTAGAAATAGAATTGACAACACATGCTAATACATCCAACCAACCATACCTCTAAGGTATCAATACATCAGTAAATTCATGCCAAAAATATATACAACTTGTAAATTTCAATCAAAAGCTCCCTATATCAAACCTATCAATGAAGAGCATAAACATCCAAGAACTTTCACTGCATAGGTAATGTCAAAGCATATCAAGTCTATCAATCAACACTATACATGAAGGTGTGATAAGTAAATCAAAGCATAAAGTATGAAGAACAATAACAATGATCCACACATGCAACCCAAGTAGCTATATAATCTCTCACAACATGTTGCCACTATCCTCCCAAAACATGAACATCTAGGAAGGAACCATGAAGAGAGAAACCTATAAACCATAATTTCCTCCTACCAACACCTCAATAATGTACTATTGTTTCAAGTATGATCTCCTAACAGCCCCAAATGGAAAACCTCAACAACATCCATACCATCCAATCTCATAGACCAAGTACAACATATGAATCAATGTAAATGCAAAACATGGATGTAAGCCTCTCAAAACAAGAAGTTTAAACTCATAGTAACTATCCCCAATACTGGAAATCAGCCCATAAACCATCTCCTAAAAATCCTCATCAAAGAGTGATATCATAAACTTAAAAGCACACAAAGATAACCGTGCCATAAAATCCCTCAAAATGGATCCTCCAAAACTAACTATCCATAGCTCAAGGTCCATATCTATGAAAGATAAAGAATATAAACTCATGCTAAACAATCCCCGCGTGAGTATCCATAATCAATCTCCATTAATCAACTCAATCCCCTGAGAAATCAAAGCACAAAACACAACACATCTGAAAGATATAATGGGAAAATACCTCTTAAATAATAAGTTGTCAAGTAGATCAAGAGTGGGGAATGAGAATGCTCCTCCAAGATAACCAAGCCATCATGACTCACTCCAAGAACAATTTCCTCTATCAGTCCATAATGAACTTGCATCCATACCAGGTGAAAGCTCCTCGATCTTCCTATTGAAACCTCTAAAGAGTAACCATCTCAAGAAAATGTCTCTAATAACAAGAGAATGCCAACCATCACCTACATCTCTAAGTATGCATGAGCACCTATAACCTATCAATCCATGCCAAAATCCAAATGCAACATAGTACCATCATGAAGTAATCAAGCAAATGATCAATTTACTCAATACAAATAGAACCATACACAATCAATGCCAAAGCTCCAATTGTAGAATCAAGAACCTATCATGACAACATGATCTAACCATATCCTTCTAGGAGATCACGTGCAACAAAAAATACATCCTAGTTTGAAGAGAACATGTAATATGCCAAACTCTAAAAATGTATCAAGAGTAAACCATGACATAATAGAAAAAAAACTCTAAGTTCCAATAAATCATATCTCTAATCACACAAAGATAACCATCAACAATGATGCATCCACGTCACTTCCAATAACTCCCAATGAACCATGATACAAGATACACATGACATCATGACAACCATCTCCATGAAGATCATCTAGGTCTACACACACTCAACTGCAAAGTCAGTAACATATAAGTAAACAAAGATTTCCAAGGAAAGAAGATGCATACAACCACCATCAAACCATCACAAACCAATCCAATCCAACACCACCAAAACATCATTGTCAAAATCTACCACTAAACGTGTATAACCAATGAATGTAACAAGCTATCATGATATCACGATCAAACCACATGCTATAGGTCCCATGAACCGACTAATCAAGTACCCAAATCATCTATCCTCTCAATCCTAAAATAACATACCAATGCACAAATGACCACAAACAAGGCCTTCGAGTGTCATTTTTCTTCATCCTCGTCCTTCGATAATTGAATAATTTTAGTTATTCAATTATGTTTGATTACATTCCTCTATTAATTAAATAATTTTTAATAATTATTTAATTAATTCACTTTCTAATATTTATTCCATCCTAACCAATTAAATAAACTAATTGTGTCACTAATTTCTTCCTCTTCTTCAATAGTTAAATAAATTATTATTTATTTAATTAGTTTGTCATCTTTCATCTATAGTTAAATAATTACCATTAACTATTTATCTATTCATGGTCCTTTAATTCTTTCATAGTTAAATAATTATTAAAATCATTTAACTATCCCATGCCACCTCTCCTAATTAAATAGTTAATCTAAATTAATTATTTAAGGTCTAATTTCTATCTCTCCACTTGTCCATTTCCTCTATTTTCAAATAAATTATTTGAATAAATTATTTATTTTCCACTTGTCCATTTCTTCTATTTTCAAATAAATAATTTGAATGAATTATTTATTTTCCACTTGTCCATTTCCAACATTTTCAAATAAATAATTTAAAATAAATTATTTATGCACCACTTGGTCAAAGATACCGTATCATAATCCCCTGTCATAACATTCATTTCTTTTCATAGCTTGCATGTCTCTGCATGTCCTTGCATGCCTATCTTAGCCTGCATGTCTGTCATGGCCTACATGTCTTTGCATGTCTTCCTGTCATGATTCCTCTAAGAATAGCATATTCTTGGTGCATCAATTCTGGACCATTGATCTTGGCATCTTTTCTGAGAATTAATCTCAACCATCCATTTCGTAACATCCCTCTCATGCATTACCATCCATTGATCTTGGAATCTTTCAAGAAGATTAATCTCAACTGTCCATTCGAATGGTTGTCTATAAAAGCAACCTTTCTTCTCCATTTTCAGCTTAACAGCTATTCTTCTCCAACTTTCTACTTATCATTTGCAGTTATTTGCACAAGTCACACTACAAATCTGAGGGCATATTTGCAAAGGGAGAAATAGGAGAGCAAGAGAAGGAATCAACTACAATATGGGGAGTACTTTATTTTATTTTCTTTCATTTTGAAATCTCCATTTGTTTGTATTCTCTTGTTTGGATGAGGTTAATAGTTTAGGAGTGTTGGCTGTCACTTTACCTATTCTATTTGATCTTCTAACCTCCATCTCACATTTGGTGAACCCGACATTTGTTTTCTTGCAGAGAAATTGGCTTGTTTGTTTTTGCTGTTTTGCAGATTACAACCAAGAATTTATGCAAAATCCCGTCATCTTCTTTGGAGCACAAAAGAATGGACACATCAAATATTTTAAAACTTTTCCTGAGTTTTTTAAGCCTCATTTTTAGCTTTTTGAAACATTAAATAGTTTGAAATTTTGTTAAAATTTGAGAAAGTTATGGCCATTTTACTGATCGCAGCTTTTTAAGACTTAGTTATTAAAATCCAATTTTTTCTTTTGTTTATAATACTTTTGTTGTGTAGAATTTTGCAAAATGTTTTTTGGGTTTTCAATCTCTATGTCTTAGCTTTCCATAGATATCTACAATTTAAAGTTTTGTTTAGTTGTGAGAAAGTTATCACTTTTTTTAGTTTGATGTTTTCATTCAAGTTTTTTTTGGTTTACTAATCTTTTGTTTGTAGCATGTGGCATTGGAGTTTTTCATGGGTCAAAGACATTTATTCAAACTACTGACATGTGGTTTTGCAGCTACATTTGTCAAAGATTTATCTCTCAAACCACTTGTTTGTATTTTTTAATTTAGGAACATTTCTTTTGGTGCTCTAAAATGAATTTTGTTTGCAAGTGTCTGATTGTGTTTGAACAAATGGTAGGTGATTATGCTCTCACATTGTGAAAACTCAGTGATAAAAAAACCAGACCCATTTTATCTATTGTACACCCTTATGATTTGGTATATCAGAGTATCCTCTCCCCTTGCGCTTTTAGGTGATCTTGGGCGTAAGAGAAATGATTACCAACTCTAGAAATGAGTCTGCCTTAAGGAAAAAAGTACTCACTTTAAGGGACGACTCGACCGATAACAAGCTAAAGCCAAGCCACTTCCAGCTGGGATATAAAATGGGTGCTTGAGGAAAGTTCAAGTACCACGAGTGCGGATGTGTCACACGGATGGAGTAGTACTCCCATAAACCCTGTTGAGTGTAACCTCTTCAGGCTGGAGTGCCACCTAATTGGTGATTAATCTCTCGCCCCATGTGTGGCCACTCGAACGGATGCCCTAACTAGACACCTTTTGTTTTAGAGGCCAACCATTTTCAGCTGTTGCTTGGTATAGTGCAGGGTAGAGTATCATGCCTGAAGATACTCACTAATGACTCCCTTGACTAGAGATAGCAGTTCTTGGGAAGCGATGACCCAAGAATCTGAAGTTGGTATGCCCGAATGACGTTAATGAGCCGTGGAGGGAAGCTAGTGCCACCAAACTTCTAAGCTATCCGCTCTCGAGAAGGAAAGGTGTTTAGCACCAATCCAGGGTATATCAGTGGGCTATACCAAGTATAAAAACCCTTGGTCTATTAGGATTGTGCTTGTCTCATGTGTGTTTGCATACACCAAAACATCGTGCTTGTCAAGTTTTTTCTAGATTTTCAAACAATATACACAACATTCACAAATCTAGACACAAAACCTCAAACAACTCAAACTTTTCAATAGAACATCAAAACAGTAGTCTTAACCTAGAAGTCTTATGTCAAAACAAAATCATGAAATTGCTCAAATCTCTCATTCCTTGTACACTTTAGCTTGCATCTTATCATAGGGTCATCTTTGCAAATATTTACCTTCATCCTTAGGTTTCACCATTTGCATTTTCAGTCATAAACTAACAACTTAGGTCCTCATCTCATTTTGCATATTTTGGATTAGGACAACCTTACCTCACTTTGCAAAATCTTGACTTTCAAAATTAGGTTATCATTGGACTTAGACATCATTATCTCCTTTAGTCATTATCTTTTTGTGAGATTCTTCCAACTCAAAAGTCTAGTTAGGAAGACTCATTTGTCATTTTTCCTTGTCATTTAGTCCTTCAAACAAGTCCATTGATATTCCAAAATTGAGATATAGATCAAGCATAGGGTGGTTAGGCAACCTTCTTCCAAATCATTTTAGACCTGTGCATTTGCATACCTTAGACATTCAAATCATTTTAGTCCTCACCTTGTATATCTTTCAAATCCAAAATATTGTCATCATAGTCCTCATTTGGCACCTAGACTTTGCATTGGTCATTTCGTTAACCAACATTTTCACATTAGTCCCCACTATCACCTTGACATTTGACATCCTTTCTTAAAAAATTATCACCTTGCATTAGTCATTTTCCTTAGGCAAACATCATTATCACCTTGCATTGACATCCTCCAAAAACATAACAAAAAAAAATAAAAAAAATAAATTAGAGTCATAACTTGTCATCGTGGTCTTCATTGTCCTTTGGCATTAGTCATTTTCTTTAGACAACATTGTCATATTGCATCCCTTATTGTCAAAAAAAATCCAAAAACATAGTCTTGCATTGCCATCCTTTATCCCAAAAATTCAAAAACATAGTCTTGCATTGTCATCCTTTATCACACAAAAAAACAAAAACATAGACTAGTGTCATACTTGCATTGTCATCATCTTCATTTGATCAATCCCCTTTTATGGTTGAGACTAGGCTTTAAAGACAAAGAGAACGAATGGAAAACTTTGGACAAGATTTCAATCCCAACATTGATTATAACACTTATGACATGAACCAACATTGGATTTTTTCTGACCCATTTCACAACATGAACATGCAATCTTCCATGAACATGTCATCTTCATCACAAAATCCTTCTAAACCATTCATACAAAGAGACCAAAATAGACAAGCACATGTAGAAGACTTAAAAGTTGCAATGAAAAATCCTGATATAGTCTCCTTTGTAGAAAAATTAGTCTTATGTGACCCTCAAAGGTATCTATCCATGCTTTTGGACCAAGGGGCTAAGTTACCACAAGGCTTTGACATAAATACTTTGGGACCTCCATCCATCTACCCTCACCATCAACAGTCACTTAACATAAATCCTACCATTAATTCACAACAAACATCCACTAATCACCCTTATCCTAACCTTGACAAGGGAAACCAACTGTCCACTAGTCCATTATGAGTCTCCACGTCATATTTTAGTCCTTCACCTACCAATCCTGTCCAAGTCTACATGCCTTATGAACCATCTACCAACTCATGTCAAGTCTCCACATCATACCTTATTAATCCAGTCCAAGTCTCCATGTCCTATCCTAGTCCTTCATCCATTAATCCTTTTCAAGTCACCCCCTCACAAGCCACATTTAGTCATGAAAATTCTATCATTGTCCAAATTCAAATCTCATTGTCTAAACTTGAGGATACATGTCAAAAGGAAAGCCCAATGCATGACCTTATAATGTCACCCTCATGTCAAGAACAAGGTAGTCCATCCCATGACCCTATCTTGAAGTCCATTCAAGAAGTCATTCAAGATAACCATGACATCCAAAACACACCTATCCTTAACAAAAATTCCATTTCCGATTGTATCATCCATGACAACCCCATCTTCAACCAAGACCCTATCTTTGACCAAGAAATCCAAAATGATCCACTCATCGACCTTTCTGCCATTCATGACCAAACATCTGAGACTAATCCTACTCAAAATCCAAGCACATCCACTTCCAAAAATGAGACACTTGCCTCCATGAGACACATAGACGATATTCCTCCAAAAAAAGAATCTTCCACTAGGGACATGCTTGCACTTGATCAAGTTATAGCTGAAATCATTGGACTCTATGATACTAAACATAATGATGGGTTCGACATTGCATTGGATGCACCAAAAAAATTATCTAAACCTGACATGTCACAAGATCAGACCAAAGATATCAGTCAGAAATATGGCCAACAAGACAATGAAGCAAAGAAACTTTATCAACTAGGGTCATCTACTCTTGTCAAAGCAGGATTTCTCACAGATGAGAACATTACAAGTGAAAGTGCTCACATACATCATGATGGGTTAGAATCTTGCTTTCAAAACAATAAATACCCCATCGCAAACAGAATATGTTAGAGCATGCATTATCAAGGCAAAGGACTAGGCATACTCGAGCAAGGCATTCAAGAACCAATACAGCTTCAGGCAAATTACAGACATCAAGGTCTTGTCTATTCTTTAGTTAGTAAATCAAATGATGTTAGTGGAACCTCCTCGATACTGGAGGCAACTTTGTCAGATACAAACATCAAAATAGAGTCCATGAGAAATCCTTGTCATAAGATTGTTGCCAACACCCCATCCACCCACACCATAAACCATCATTCTCAACATCTTAAACCTTCCTTTTGGAACCAACAAAAATAAAAGTCTTACAAAGTAAAAAATCAAATGTCAAAGGCCATCAAATCAGACAAAAAGACAAGTGGACAAATGAAATTAAAATGGATCCCAAAGAAAATTGGATCAAGCAAAGCAAATATGACAAAAGAAAAAGTTAATCAAAATGTGGAGCCACAAGACAAGAGGACTCCCACATATCATAAATGTCCACCTCCTTCAAAATGGTCATCAAGCAAGGCATCTAAAAGTGTTGGTTCTAAATTCCATCCCTCCAAAATCCATCATCCATCATACCAAGTTTGGAAAATAAAAAGTGATTCATCCAAACATCCAAAAAATCCATCCATGTCTACCATCATCCGCCATAATCGGACTACATCTCGCCTAAAGTCCAAAAATCCCATGTCACAAATCCATCGCATCTTGGCAGCAACTCTTTATCATAAGGACTCTCATGGCACTCTATCGCGATGTGCGTATTCTAATAAGGCCAACTCTAGTATCAAAAAGGATCATAATGACATCGATCAGTTGTATACAAGCGCTATGATCTTGACAAGACAACTTCTTCAACAAGGTCATTATTAGCATATCATGGCACCAGTCTCTACATTGACACCGTCAGTGGAATCAGAACAGTCAGTGGTCATCTAAAGCATCCAGGCTATCTGCAAAATTATAAAAATATAAAAATATATAAAAATAAAAAAATCGTCACCTTGATGAAAACTTGGCAAACAGGCGTCTTGGTGACACACACAAAAAAAAAGTCAAGAAAATAGTAAAGAGAAAAATTTCATCCAATGGTGAAAACCTGGCAAACAGGCGCCATGGATAAGTACCTTGATGAAAACCTAGCAAACAGGCGTCATGTGTAAAATAAATCATCTATGTGGACTTTTACACTTGGGGGCAAGTCGTCTCATTTTCCCATGCTTTCCTCATGACATTTACACCCACCAATTTCATCCATATCATTCCTCCGCCCATTTTCCCACCTACCTTGGTCTTGACATAAAATTGGCACACATAAATCATGCTTTGGGAAAAACTCTTGACATGTCAATCCTTTTGTCACAAACTATTCTGTCATTTCTATCATTATCCCTATACGACATAGTCTTAGAAAATCATATGACAATTCCCTTATCTCATGTCTCCCATCCTTTACCAAGGCCACCTCTCATCCTTTCATGTTTGTCACCTATCTTGGCTTTCCCTTGTCAAACGGTCTAAGGATACTCCATCACTCCATCGTCCCAACCAAGTCATTCCAAATGCAATGAGTTTCATCCAAAAAAGCACATTCTCCAAAACATTACTTGAATTTGTTCCTAGCCCAGCTGTAGACCATGATACTTTCATCACATTATCGTCATCATCCTCACGTTGTTTCGGGATGCGTCCTTCCCACCTCAAACAACGTTGTCATCACATGTCAATTGGTATTCAGCGTGACTAGGGGCACAATCACGTTTGTCCTTGGATTCTCATGTGTAGGCATCAGTCATGCATTTGTCACAATCCTCTTAAATGTCAAAATCCAAAAAAAAATCATAAAATGACAAAAAGACCAAAAACATTAGAAAATGTCCTGAAAAAGACCTAAAAATTAGAAAATGTCCTAAAAAAGACCTAAAAATCAGAAAATGTCCTAAAAAAGACATAAAAATCAGAAAATGTCCTTAAAAAAAGACCTAAAATAAAAAAATGTCCTCAAAAGATCCAAAATCAAAAAGTCCTGAAAAAAGACCAAAAACATTGCAAAATGTCCTGAAAAAAGACCAAAAACATCACAAACTGTCCTAAAAAAAGACCTAAAAATTGAAAAACGTCATGAAGAAACCCCAACAAAGTCAAAATGTTCACAAAATCCTAAAATAGAGTCAACATTCATCACGTTGGTCATATAAGTCAAACATAGTTGCATCAGTCAAATAAGTCAGACATAGTGGCACTCGAACAAAATCAGTCATTCAAAACATTGACATTTAAATTGTGAACCAATGCACAATTAATAATTAGACAAACTATCATGAAATTCATCTTCGGCAAAACAAACATTGGCAAACACATTGAATGGCTCTTGATTTTTCTGGTCTATTTTGTCTTATCTTTTGTCCATTTTTTCTGATCTTTTTGTTATGTTGTCTTATGTTTTGTCATTTTGTCTTGTGGGACTCATGTTACTAGCTACCTCGAGGATGTCCCTTGAAGGATTTAGAGGTGCAATGACGTCTCCTGGCCCATTTTATTTTCTTTGACTGCTGTCTGTGGATTGTCTTGACAAAAAGACTGGGGCAACTTCGCCCTTAGTATGAGTTAGGACATTCCTTGTCTGCGACTGTCTGTTTTGTAAATGGTCACCTTGCACACCTTGGTCTATGTCATACCATGGTGTTTGTGGACCATTTGCGACATTTGGATGCCCAATGATGATAAATATAAAAATGTAAGTATGAAAGTTGGTTCCCCTATCTTTTTTTTTTCATCTAGCTTTCCATCTTCATCCTCCCTTCTCTTCCACGCTAATATCCATCCCCTTCCAAGCTAACATTTCTTCTATCTTTCATCTTCTAGTCTTCTCATCCTTTTCGAGAGCACACCCATGTTCTTGGAACCCCTCTATCCTCTCGAGGGGGCATACCATAACCCTCCTCCTCATTCTTTCTCATCTTATTTTGCATTGGGGCATGACTTTGACTTATTTTTTCTTTGTCACAATGCGACAGGTTGCATTATGACAAAGAGGGGCAAAATGTAGACACATAAAAATGTCCTAAGCCTTCAAGTGTTATTTTTCTTCATCCTCATCCTTCGATAATTGAATAATTTTAGTTATTCAATTATGTTTGATTGCATTCCTCTATTAATTAAATAATTTTTAATAATTATTTAATTAATTCACTTTCTAATATTTATTCCATCCTGACAAATTAAATAAACTAATTGCGTCACTAATTTCTTCCTCTTCTTCAATAGTTAAAAAAATTATTATTTATTTAATTATTTTGTCATCTTTCATCTATAGTTAAATAATTACCATTAACTATTTATCTATTCATGGTCCTTTAATTCTTTCATAGTTAAATAATTATTAAAATCATTTAACTATCCCATGCCACCTCTCCTAATTAAATAGTTAATGGGTGCTGTCATAATAGTGGTTTACAATTCCTGAGAGGAACAAATTTTAGCTGAAATCACATATTTTTAGAAAATATAATGATTTAAGCCTTAAAAAGTTCCATTTTAAGGATTCCAATTGGAAGGGTTTGATCAAATCACCTTAGATCAAACCCCCTTGGATAGAACCTCGCTGGTTTTAAACCATACCTATAAATGTGTCTCCTTTACACCTATCAAAATGCTGATAAAAAATCACTTTTGATTTAGCTTTTGGGGGATCAAATGAATTCATTTAAAATTTATTTCAAATGATTATGGTACTCCTTAGAACAAGCTATCCAATGAATATAAATTTAATATGTTTTGGTTTTGTTATGTATTTGTTTTTTAAGTTTTATTAAACATAGGTTTTTCATCGAAAATGAATTTCTTTGTTTTTCACATGTGGAAAAAATAGAAGATTATCAAAAAAAAAATTGAAAAATATGAGTGCACCAGATATTGAAGTCCTTGATCTAACAAAAAAAATAAAATAAAATTTTGACATATACCAAAAAAGTTACGCGTTATACGGTCTCGCTATGTCTGAATTGTAATTCGTTTGATTTTGAAACTTGATTAAGGAAAAAATATTCAATAAAAAACTATCTTACCAAGTGGAAGCACTAGATATCAGAGTTACAAATCTAAATTTGAAAGAATTAGAATTTTATCCTTCATGGAAAAAAAGTTATACGTTATATGGTGTGCGTCACTTTTTAAAAATGTTGTTTTCAAAAAAATCAATTTTCGTGGGAGATGGAAAAGAAGTGAAATTTGATTCCAAAAATTTTGAAAAAATATTTTTAGAATCTACTTAACAAAATTTGATGAGACTCTAGTTTGCACCATCTTCAAATTCCTCACAGTTTAGCCGCTATAGGTGCCCGAATGTGAAGATTTAGTTAAAAATAATAATTTTAGTGTCCAGTTTGGCCAAAAATTGTAAACCACTATTATGGGATCACCCTAATCTAAATTAATTATTTAAGGTCTAATTTCTATCTCTCCACTTGTCCATTTCCTCTATTTTCAAATAAATTATTTGAATAAATTATTTATTTTCCACTTGTCCATTTCTTCCATTTTCAAATAAATAATTTGAATGAATTATTTATTTTCCACTTGTCCATTTCCAACATTTTCGAATAAATAATTTAAAATAAATTATTTATGCACCACTTGGTCAAAGATACCCTGTCATAATCCCCTGTCATAACATTCATTTCTTGTCATAGCTTGCATGTCCTTGCATTCCTATCTTAGCCTGCATGTCTGTCATGGCCTGCATGTCTTTGCATGTCTTCCTGTCATGATTCCTCTAAGAATAGCATATTCTTGGTGCATCAATTTTGGACCATTGATCTTGGCATCTTTTATGAGACTTAATCTCAACCATCCATTTTGTAACATCCCTCTCATGCATTACCATCCATTGATCTTGGAATCTTTCTAGAAGATTAATCTCAACCGTCCATTCGAATGGTTGTCTATAAAAGCAACCTTTCTTCTCCATTTTCAGCTTAACAACTATTCTTCTCCAACTTTCTACTTATCATTTGCAGGTATTTGCACAAGTCACACTACAAATCTGAGGGCATATTTGCAAAAGGGGAAATAGGAGAGCAAGAGAAGTGATTCAAGTTCAAGCATGGGGAGTATTATAATTTAATGTTTTATTTTCCTTATGCTTACTTTTTTTTCTCTTGTTTGGATGTGGTTTAATAGTTTTCAGAGTGTTGACTGTCACTTTATCTATTCTATTTTATTTTCTAAACCCATCTCACAGTACCAAGCTCAACCTACTCCTCAAACTAATAGATAATCTAAACCATTGTGTAGTACACTTCAAATTCTCTCCAATGCCTCTTTGAAATAAAAAAAATTTACTATATGAAAAACTTATGACCAAAAAAATGAAACACAAAACATCTAAATTTTAGGCCCCAAAAATATGTCAAAACATAAAAAATCAAGGAACCAAGCCAACTTCATAGTCTAGAGCATGGAACCAAATTTTCAACAACTACAAGAATTTGAAAATCTAACATATTAGGAAAAAGTTATGTCCTTTTGAATAAAGTACTCTGGTCTACCTTATAGGACAAGCTGCAATGGCCCCCAAGAGGAGCTACTAGTGGTGGTGGCCGATTGGTGGCACATAGGTGGTGAACCACTGGTGGAGCCACCGACTGAGCTGTGGATTCCAAGCAGCATTTAAATTTGGTTTTCTTTTTGAAAATAAATTTTTTTACCCTCCCCCCCTTTAGACCCAACCACTATATAAAATCCAACTTATAAGAATTTGAAGTCTAGGTGGATGAATTTTCTGGCAGATTTAAAAAATAAAAAATAAAACATTGAAAACTTTTAGTGATTTTCACTTTTAAAGCCCTATAGGCTTGGGCACTAGTCCCCCACCCAACCCAGGGTTAGCCGCAAGGGGGCTAAGTCCAATCAGTATTAAGGACCAACATTGTCAATCCTGTACTGCCAATGCAGAATTTGTTGTGGGTATAGGGCGGGGTCTGTCGACCCCTCCCCTAATTTTTAATTTTATTTTTTCAAAAAACTTTAACCCATTTTTTAAAATTATTATTTTTGTAGGTAATAATATTTCAAAAAAATCCCAACAATGCATTGTTTTTTCTCTGCGAATTTTTCTAAAGCTTGGGATTTCTAATATTTTTATTTTTCTACACATGCCAAATGGGCCTTTTACTAATTTTTTTTTCCTTTTTTTCAACTTTTCCAAAATGGGTTAAATTTTATGCCAAAATTCATCTCTCAGCGAACTTTAATCTAATAATGAGGTCCATTTTATCTCAAGAGGTCATCTGTGAAATTTCCCCTACAAATTCAAACTCAAACCAAGAAACTCTTTTTCTTTCAAATTTGGAAAACTTCAAATCTGCAATTAAACCAACAAATCTTGACAACCCAAAAGCCCCAATATGCATAAAAACACGTACAACATGTGTTCCATATCTTGTAATTCCTCAAACCATACATGAATTTCCATGAATTCAACTTTACAAAAACTCTCAAACTAGGGTTGTAGACACTCAAATTTGTCCTCACAATCATAACAATATTCGTCTATTGATTAAATAGATATTATTATTTACTTAATCAATTCATTCAATACTTTCTTCTATTCATGTATTTCATCAAATCATTACCATCTCATGCTCGTTGAATATCTGTTGCATTAACATTCATGTCCATTTGCACTATCATTCATACCCGTTTGCATAATAAATTATAATCATTCATAATCCACTTGCATAATAATTCATAAACATCATTTCCATATTAAATCAATTATCATTATCATCCATAATTATTTCATATTCATACCCATTAATAAATCAATTATCATAGTCATTGATTATTATTTCATAATAAACTAATTATCATAACTTGCATATTAATCATATCATTTGCATAAATCGTTCATGAAATATTGCATATTAGTAAGGCATCTTTAAATCATTTTATTCATATTCAATCATTTAGGTTCATTTTAATCAAATATCCCTTTATCACTTTCACTCTCATGCATAACATTTAACCCATCAATGTGGGATAATGGCATTTACTTCTCTCACATCTTTTATCCCACATTTCATCTTCAACCCCTCTCCATCCTCAAAGAACTCCTATTTAAAGTGGGATTTCCCTCACATTTTCTCTCTCACAAATTTTTCTCACAAATTTACATACTCATATGATCTTTCCATCTTGCTTGCATTTCTCATTCATCATAGCCTCTTTATTGCATTTTGTGCTCATAAAAATTTGAGAGAAAATGCATAAACAAAGATCCTGGTGATAGGGAGATAATGGAGATTGATTTCTTTTAAAAGCATTATTTTGTTTTTGTAGTTTAGATTTGTATTTCTGGTTTTGCTTTTAATTAGAATATCTCTATTGATGTGGGCTGAAATGGTAGTTCTTACTCCATAGAATCATGCATTTTTATGGAACTTTTTGTTGGAATGTCATGCCCTTTGGGTTGAAGAATGTCGGAGCTACCTACCAACGTGCAATGACAACTATCTTCCATGACATGATGCATAACTATTTGGAAGACTATGTAGATGATTTGTTGGGAAAATCCTACACTAGAGCACGACATCTAGAGATCATGGATAAAATTTTCACAAGATTAGAACAATACAAGGTCTGATTGAATCCAAAGAAATGTGCCTTTGGGTTAACCTCTGGAAAACTCCTTGGATATATTGTCTCATCTAAAGGAATTGAACTTGATCCTGCGAAAATAAAGGCTATACTTGAAATGCCTCCGCCTAAGAATATCAGACAGTTGAGATCATTACAAGAGAAACTTTAGTCTATCTGTCATTTTATAGCACAACTTATAGATAAATGTCAACCCTTTCAGTATCTGTTACACAAGAATGTTTCATTTAGATGTGATGACAAGTGTGAACAAGATTTTAAAGAAATCAAAGAATATCTAATGATACCACCAGTATTAGTACCTCCTACAGATGACAAACCTTTACTTCTATATATATCCACAACTACCACATCACTGGGAGCACTTTTGGCACAACATGACTCTGAAGGAAAGGAACATGCAATCTATTACATCAGTCGTACTCTCGTGGAATACGAGCTCAATTATAGTCCTATTGAAAGAGCATGCCTTGTAGTTTTTGCATCACAAAAGTTGAGACATTACATGCTTACACACCAGACAAAGCTCATTGCAAAAATTGATCCTCTTAAGTACCTCTTGAACAAAGAAACACTCACAGGATGATTAGCTAAATGGGTGATGATTCTTAGTGAGTTTGATATTGAGTACATAGAAAGAAAAGCAATCAACAGACAAGCTATCACAGATCAACTCACCGATGCTCCTATAACAGATGATCATCCTCTTACTATAGAGTTTCCTGATGAATCAATCTTCAACATGGAATCTACACAACTGTGGACTTTATATTTTGATGGCTCCTTCACACAAGGTGGTTCTAGTGTTGGAATTCTCTGTCACTCCACAAGGGGATTGTATACCTGAAGCTCATATAAGATACAATTTCCATGTACCAACAATATTGCAGAATATGAGGCATTACTTTTAGGTCTTCGCATAGCTATGTAATGGAAGATCCTTGAGTTGCGTGTTCTTGGTGACTCTCAGCTAGTGATCAGATAAGTTAATGATGACTATAAAACAAAAGATGAAAAATTGATGCCTTACAAAAGAATGGTGGATGATTTCAAGGCCTATTTCACATTAATCTCTTTTGATCAGATTCCTCGAGATAACAACAAAGCTACTGATGCATTGGCAACAATTGGTTCACTTGTAGAAATGCCAAGTAATGCCGCTTACTATGAGTTCTTGGTAGAACCTCTTTTGGAACCTGCTTACAATATACAACAATCTGAAATGATTTGTCTCATTGTTGGTCCTAATTCCAAATGGTATGGGGATATTTATACCTATCTTCGAGATAACACCTTTCCATCAAACCTATCCAATAAATATCATAAAACCTTTATCCATCAAGCTTCTCGCTATGTGATCTTAGCCGATACCCTTTACTACTGAGGTCTCGATGGTACTATATTTAGATGTCTTGAGCATGATGAGGTCAAAACTGCTTTACAAGAAATACATGAAGGTATATGCGGGGCACATTCTAGCGGTCCTACCTTAGCCAAGAAACTCTTGTGTATGGGTTATTATTGGCCTACAATGGAAAAGGATTTGTATCAATTGGTTTAAAAATGCAAGAAATGCCAAAAACATGCAAACTTGATACATGCTCTCGCACAAGAATTGTAGCCTCTTGCTACACCATGTCCCTTTTATCAATGGGGACTCGATCTCGCGGGCAAGATCCATCCACCTTCATCCAATGGTCATAAGTTCATTCTCGTTGCCACTGACTATTTCACGAAATGGATTGAAGTTGTTCCTCTCACTCATATCACTTGAAAAAAATATCCACCTTCATACTGAACTACATCATTTTTTGTTATGGCATTCCTCTATCCATCATCACAAATAATGGTTTTCCATTCAAAAATCAAGATGTCCATGAACTCTTTGAAAAATTCCATATACAACATCATTTTTCCAAACCTTACTATCCTCAAAGTAATGGCCAGGTTGAGGCTTCTAATAAAACCATTCTCAAAATTCTTAAAAAGATAGTCAATGAAGCTAGTCGAGATTGGCATATTCAATTGAATCCTGCACTGTGGGCTTATCGCACAAGTGTCTGCACTCCCATAGATGTTACCCCATATGCCCTTGTCTATGGATCTGAAGCCATCTTGCCCATAGAGGTTGAGTTTCCCTCTTTGCGCGTCTCTTTGCACAATCAAATCATTGATGAAGAATACCAAGTTTCCCATTTGTAGGAGTTGGAACTGTTGGATGAACGAAGACAAACTGCTTTCAATCATCTTAGAGCATACTAGTAATGGATGTGTTGAAGTTATAACCAGAAAGTGAAACCACATACATTTGAGGTTGGGGATCTTGTTCTTCACGAAAATCCTCGCACTCAACAAGATAGAGAAAAGAAGGGTAAATTTGAGCCTAACTGGTTGGGTCCATACATTATCACTATTGTGTATGGATCTGGGGCATACCAGTTATCTACTCCAGAAGGTGAAATGCTTAGTCATCCCATCAATAGTATGCACATTCACAAGTTTTACACCTAAATGCTTCAAAGGGAAATCTTTTCAAAGTCTTGAAAAAATACAAAAAAAAAGGAAAAAAGTCCTGAATTTTTTTTTTT
>VDFB02294479.1:0-65607 GCA_007258455.2 Sequoia sempervirens | reverse complement strand
GATTGAACCATCCATTTGGTGACAATTCTACCCTTGCAAATAAATTTACTGACAAGACTTTGGATTTCGAACCAAAATTAGCCATACTAATTATTCCAAATGAAACAAAAATACTTAGAGGAGAAATAAGAAGGATACGATCTTGTCTAGGAGGATTCAGATCTATTGAAGGTGAATCATTTTACATGTCAGGTTTTGTTGATGTTGATGACAATCAACTAGGCTGACGGAATGCAGTTGCACCACCACTTTATCTCTGGACCCGACCTGATTGGACTGTAAAGCGGCATCCCAACAAATTCATCGCTAGCAATTTATCGAAGGAAAATTCATCGTCATGTAAAATTCACCAACGGAAAATTCTCCACCAAGTAAAATTCACGGCTAGTAATTTGCCAAGTTTTTGAAATATCTATTAAAAAAAATTGGTGAATTGTTGGCCGTGAATTTTCCACGATGATGAATTGCTGGTGGCGAATTTTCCTTCAGTAAATTGCTGACGATAAATTTTCCTAAAACCGTGTAAAGCATGAAGTAACAATGGAGTGTGAGGTTGTGAGGTTTCTGAAACAAAACCTTCCCATTCAATTGAAGGGACTCTTGGAAATGAGACTATTAAAAAGTATGGTGTTGTTAGAGATAGCGAGAGGGAATCCAAATATGATTCTTTATCTTTGGTACATCAACCAGACATTCTAGATAAGCAATACCATGAAAAGAACAGTTGTGGCCAGAGTTGTTCTGAAACCCAAACGAAGGACAAGAATCCTGATATATATGGTAAGAAGGAAAAGTCTCAGGATTGGATGCACCTCCTCCTCTCAAATGATTTAAAGTGGATTTCCATTGAGTCAAACATTCGGTTCGATGACCCATTATGTAAGTGGTCTCAACCCTTGGAAATTAGACACTTGTTCCTTATAGACTATATACAATGGTTCAAAATTGGTAACCAAATACTATGAACTTGAACCTAAATTTCATTAGAGTCTATCATGCCATATGCCATCTAAATTTAAATTATAATAGTGTTAAGTTTAAAAGTGTAAGCTAGTGGCTATTAAGTGTTAAGAAATTAAAGCACAAAATTGTTATAACAAAAGTGTAAGTAGAATAAGTATGAGATGCAGTAAATCTCTTATAGATTTGAAAATCAATTCATGTTAAAATTTGATATTATAAGTTTGTAATAAATGTTTTATTATTTTAAATTTAAAAGAAATTTATTCTATTAGATGTTTAAAATAATTAGTTGGTTCTATGTAAGAAATGTGTCGAAGTATACTAAAGAGCTTTCACTAATATAATTGTAGTTTGTTAGATATTTTTCAACATATTTTTTTGGTATTAGTGGTAAAGGATATTTTCAACTTTCAAGTATATAAATTGATATCTTTTTTTATTTTAAAACATAACTTTTTGTTACAAAGATGTGAGAGAATAATATTATTATTCATCGCCAAAAGTATCTAATATAGAATAATAATATTATTCTCTCACGTCTTTGTAACAAAAAGTTATGTTTTAAAATAAAAAAAAGATATCATTCTAAAAAAACAAAAAAAAACAATCTAATTGTTCTATATGTTAGAGTCTTAATAACTAAGTATATCCAACATAGTAATGGTTAATACAAATTGTTATACTAAAAGTATCTCTCGTTCATTTTCTATGAAAAATTCTTCTACATTGTTAGTTTTATTTTTAAAGCGCATATGTATCATAGTCCACTATGATTCTCTATATAAATGTCTAGTATATCCTATTTGGTTTTGATACCAAATGTAATGTCACTTTTCTTTCTAAAGTTGCTTAAGTATTAGCGGTGAATTTAATAGATTAGATGTTAGAGATAATATCACTTACAAGATTTAATGTTACTAAAATGATGTGAATATAATAATATGATAATTATACAATGATTCTAAAGTAAATAATTAACATAGTAAATTGAATAACACATCCATATAATTTAATAAGATTAACATAAAAATCATAATATTCTAATATCTCATTTAATATCAATGGCTTTTAATACTTATCTGAATAACAACACTTGGAAAAACCACTCTCACCTAGGAAGATGCCAGTGGTATTGTCTCTTTCTATGGAAAAATCTAGGAGGAAATTGTTCCTTTTAGAACACAACACACTATTGTGCTCTACACAAGTGCTAGTTCAACATAACAATGCTCAATACAAGTGTATACCATGCTCTAGAGTAATTACTCAACATGTATGCAACATGTTCCAAATTAATTTCTCAACATACACAACATGCTTCATAATAACTACTCAACACATGCATAACAACCTTGGCCAGGACAATCCTAGGTGCACTTTGTACTTCAAGTTGGACACACTCTATGTGCCCCTTCTCCAATGCTTGTAGCTCACCAAACCAGTTTATTTTTCCTTGAATGTTCTCCATGCCCTTCCAAGTCTCAAATAAAAGCTTTAAATAAGCCTTAAGGGGTGATTTCAAAACCATCCTTTCCCAAAGTTTCCTTTTAATAATTATTTAAATAAATAATTATTCCTCTCCCTTTTAAAAGAGTTTTTATAATATATATTATTTATTAATCTCTCTTTTAACCAAAGGATAATAATATCTTTTATTTTTCTATCTCCCTTTTAATTCTAAAGGTTATTTCATTACTTTCTCTTCTTTTGGAGAAAAAGTTACATAACAATCATAGTCTTCCATATCATGGTGTTATATATCAAATGCCTTCTCGTGACTTCTTTTTTCTTTGATTATATCAGGTTTCTTAGAATCATGATTCATAACATGTATCTTAATGATAACTCATCTTCTCCATACCCCACCCTTCAAGTAGTTTCATCACTTAAATTGTTCAACTCTATATTTCCAACTCATTCCTAACCATTTAGTCTTTCTTCTATCCTTTTAAAGAGAAGACGCATGTTCTTTAGACCTTCCTATCCTCTCAATGGGACATCCAAGTAAATCATCTAATTATCTAGTCTCAAAATTTCAATACCTAGGGCATGTTCCCTTTTCTTATTGAGTGGCTATATCCACTTTCTTTGAAACGTTATTTTTTTGCAATGCTATTTTAAAGAGGGATAAAATATATATACCTACTTTTAACCATTTCCTAATGTCACATCCTAATACCACGTCACATTCTAATCACAACCTAGTCCCTTTCTAATTCCCCCTTTCATTTTCCATCTTTAATAAATTAAATCCATTTACAAAATTATATATTAAAAATCTATTTTATTAGATATAGTTATCCACTTCCAAATAATAGTGTTACCTATTATCTATTTCCAATAAATGATAAAATCTAGATTTTTCCATTTTTAACCCCCCTATTTTTATCTTATGCATGCCTATTTATCCAAAATAAATAAAAAATAAGAGATGATTGTCCTCACCCATTTGAAACTCCCCTAAATTTTCTTAGTGAGGATTCCCCACTTCTCCCCATTTGATCTCAACCATCTATTGAGATTGAATCTCCACCATTAACATTCACATCCGATTCAAATCTATAAATTGACCCCTTTGTCCTTCATCTCCATATACTTGAATGGTCAATTTGTAGGCACATGATATTGATCTAAGCACTAACATTCCCTCCAAGAGTGATATCCAATAACCACAATAGGGATTCAACTGTTGTTTTCATTTTTCATTTTGATTACATTTTAATTTCATTTATTCTCTATCTAAGTGTGAGATTTGTTTGAGATTTTTTGTTTTATTTTCAAATCTAATTTAGTTTTTGCAATCCAGATATGGGTCTATGGTAGGAACATTGAGGATAAAGTGAAACAACACAAGCAATTTTAACCAAGGGGGGGCATTTGGATATTTCTCATATTAGTTATAGATGATGGGTAAAAACAATACCTAATTCATAAAGGGGCTAAGACTCAAACAAAATCTAGCACTATCAAAGTGAGTCCCAACATTGACTCTAGTTAGGGATGTGTGTCTCTTATAGAAATAGTAAGAAATTAGATCTCTAGGATTAGACCAAAAAAGGGATAATAAAAGGGGGACTGGGAATATTACACTTTATCATGGTCAATCAAGGTCACAATTGCACAAAGAAAACACACACACAAAACACAATATCTACAAGGTAGAACATCATTACTCATGAGAAATAATGCTAAAAATATTAACCATGAATTGGCAGCTTCATCAATTCTCCTATTAAATATTTGAGGTGCATCACATTGTGACCAAACTCCTCTACAAATTCATATAGCCCAAGCCAAAAGGGATCAAAATTTTCCTACTTTATTTTTATCCTCCACCTTAACACTCCACAAAAGGACCATATCACCAACATGGAAATTTACTTAAAGTACTCTCTTATTGAATAAATACTTTATTGCTTGTTTATGTGATAAAATATTATCATGCGCATCCCTTCTATTTTTATCCATCTCAGTTAGCTCCAACATTTTTTGAGAGATTGCATCATTTTCTTTTCCTTCAATATCATCCAACAACTTGTATATTGACATCTCCAAACTATTTGGCACCTTAGCTTCTAATCCATTTATTCATATCTAATATTTTTCTCATGATTTTCATGTGGATCTTATTATTGGACTCAACTTATCTATTACCTTGGGGATGATCTGGGGATGAGTGAATAAGATCAATTTCATATTTAATACATAAATTTAAAATATTATTGGATACAAAACATAAAGAATTATTAGTAATGATTCTTATAGGCACTCCAAACCTGGTAATTATATTATTTAACAAGAAATCAACTACCACTGGTGAAGTAATTAGTGGCTACCAAAGTGTATTGATATCCACTGCTTGATCTTTATTATATATATTTCTCCTATGAAATAAACACCCACTAATGAAATGGAGCTTCAATCATCACATATATTATAGGGAGATCACTTTCTAGAAAACCTATAGCAAGCATCATACTTTATCACTGCTTGAACCACTTCCTTGAATGATGTAAGCCATAAATATCCAAATCCTTGAATCTTATGTACAATGGTTATGGCCGTAAAATTTCCTCCACAAATTTCTTGATGACATTCGTTCATTACTTTATCTACTTATTTTTGGTTCAAACTTTGAGAAGCATCCCATTATGATCTCTCTATATTAAATCATTATGCATCAATATATATCTTTGGGACAATAGCTTAAGTTTTTTTTACTAATTGTCACTCATTTTAGGTAGACATCTCATATCATTTAGGTAAATATAAAATACTTATATTGTGGGTCATCTTTTAAATGAAAAGAGTTGGATACACAATTATAATTTACTTTATTAACTTCAATTACATCTAAGTTGGTATCTACCATTAATTTGGCTAGGCCTTGACCTCTGATCAATTTTGTAACCTAAATGTCATATCATATTCTTAAATATTATTTATCCATATACACCTTCTCATAGATGTTTCTTATAGAGTAAATATGTCTTTCATAATTATATGTGGCACATATCCAATGGTATTAACATCTATCAAATATGACCTATATTTTTGATAACTTTGACAAGGGCATAAGCATATTTTTCCATTATTAAATACTTTTCTTCAGTACCTTGTAAAGATGTAGACATGTAAAATTGACCTAACACTTATCACACACCCTAAACAACATCGAACAAAATCCCACAATGTCTCAAAACAACTTGGAATCATCCTGAATCATCCCACAACATCTCACAATGTCTCGAAACATCTCAAAATCATCCCAAAACGTCTCAGAACATCTCGAAACATCTTGAAATCATCTCGAAACATCTTGGAACATCTCAAAATAATATCAAAACATCTCAGAATCATCCTACATCTCAAAATCATCCCGCAACATCTCAAAATCATCTCGAAACATCTTGAAATCATCTTGAAATGTCTAAGAACATCTCGAAATCATCTCGCAACATCCCAAAACATCTAAAAAACATCACACGATATCAAATATCATCTAAAACCCTAAATTCCTCTATTAATTGAATAATACAACATTATTTAATTAATTCAATTTTTCAACATTTCTAGCGAATTAAATAAATTCCATTTATTTAATAAAGTCTTAAAAACCCTAATTATGCTATTAATTGTTCAAATAAAACAACATTTATTTGATTAATTCACATTTCTATCATTTCAACCAATTAAATAAATTACATTTATTTAATGAAGTCCTAATCCCACTTTATTTCGTCCTGATTGATTAAGTAACGCCATTTATTTAATTACATCGCTAAATCACCTTATTCCCCTAAGTTAATTAAATTATTAAATCATAATAATTTAATTATGACACTTTCCCTTTAAATTTGAATAATTAAATCAAACTATTCAAATCATTTATCAAAAATCAAATCAAAGTAATGCAACTTTGTTTGCAAAAGTCAAACTTGATGTGCACGTTCAACTCCAAAAAGGAATTAATTAATTAAATCAATTAATTTATATTCCTCACCCACTTTCTGATTGAGCAAATTACGATTGTTGACTGAGCAATCTAATTTACTGACTAATCAATCTATTTGCTAACTAAACCATCAATTTCCTAGCTAAGCCATCTAAATCCCGACTGATCAATCTAAATCCTGACTAATCAATCTAATTCCTAATTAGCCAATCTATTCTTCAGTCACACAAATTGTGTGATCTATTTTGCACAATCTTCTCATGTCTAAATCCACTCAACACCTTTCAACCATTGATTTGGATATTCTCCAACATGATCTTGATCGTCCATTTTGAATCTCATTTTCTATATAAAAAACATCTTTCCTCACAAAAAAGGATCAAAGATTCAACATACCTTATGCAATGAAGTATTATCAAGATCACCATTGATAGAGCTTCAACCTTTCTTCAATCAACCAACCATTCAAGCATCAAAGATTTTGCACACGAACTATGGAGACTTTGCGGTGATAAGAACAATCCAACATCAGACAAATACACTTTGATACGAGATGGTAACACTTTGCTTATTGTTTGCATTTAGTTTGGTAATCGTAGGATTTTTTAACGTGTTTTCAATAGCTTAGTTTCATTTCGTATGTGTAGGATTAGATCTTAGATTTGTGTGTTTGATCTTAGCTTAGATTCTCATTTCAAGCACATTTAATCTTGTTTACATCTAATTTTTTTCCCCATCACACATTATGGCATGCCCGGTGTGAACCTTGTCCCCTACACTAACGTTCGTATGAGCTATTTTTGAAGTTGCAGGTCTCAGAATCGCATTTGATGAATTTTTCATGCATTTCCTAGAAAACATTCGTAATTTCCTATCAAGAAAACTACACATTTGCTCTGAAAATCAAGCATCTGACATGAGAACTGTGTTTTTGCAAAAATTTCTGAGCATCTGCTTTTAAAACCTTACATTTGATTCTGACAAGGGGCACAATTGCTCTAAGAATTGAACATTCAATTCTAACAAGGGCGCTTTTACACAAATATTATGAGCATCTGCTCAAAAAAATGAGCATTTGCTCTGACAAACCAATGCATGGAATATGCAATGTTGTAATTGTTTTTTAGCTAACGTTTGCTTATTTTTGAATGTGTAACAAGTGCTAACGGATTTGTATGCAGGGTTTGAAGGACATTAACTCTTTTTCTGCAGGGAAGACGATCGTTAAAAGGATTACAAATCTACAAACATCTTTTAATTAACTTTGTAATATTTAAATTTGGTGCTTTAAAAAGAACAACACAAACACAAATTTTGTTTTTTGTTTTGTTAAAATTGAACCAATTTTAAGCTTTATTAAGTTAGGAACATTTGATTTTGGTACTTTAAAAGGAACAACACAAATGCACACTTTGTTTTGGTGTTTTTAAAATTGAACCAATTTTAAAGATTTCTTAAGGTAGGAACTCTTATTTGGTGCTTTAAAAAGAACAACACAAATGGATTTGTCATTTTGGTGCTCTTAAAAAATGAACCATTTCAAGTTTTTCTAAGTTAGGAACTCTCATTTGGTGCTTAAAAGAACAAAACACTTCAATTAAAGTGCTCTAAAAAATGAATTCTTTTCAAGTTTTCATAATTAGGAACTTTGATTTTGGTGCATAAACAAAATGCAAAACGATTTCCATTTTGTTGACGCACACTCATTTTACTTTTGTTGACCAAGTTAGAACCAGGACTGATTTCTTAGAAACACTTAGATTTGGGCTTAAAAATGAACAAGTTATTTCTTTTGTCTTACACCATTGCTATCTTAATTGATTGATATGTAGAATATTTCATATTGGTGCAATTAAAAAGAACAAGTTGTTTATTTTATTCACACATTTTTGGGGATAACATTGCTCGAGGTGTTTAAAAAGAATCAAACTACTCTGAAGTGTTTGTTGTGCATTTAGTGATTGGCAAGCTAGATGGTTGTCTTCTCCCCTCACACCTTTTGGTGATCTTAGGTGAGCAAAAACATCTTGATCTTTGCACCTTTATTTTCAAGCATACCTTTGTAGAGGCCTACCTATTGAGAAACATTCTGCGTTGGAGAACTCATAAGTGACCCAAGTGCTACTTTCATTTTGGACCACTATATAAATAATTTGTGGGTGTGAGGAAAGTTCATCATCCCATTAGGTGTTGGTGGCCTATGCCCACATATTCTCCCTCAGTATCCTTGTGATGCATAAAAACCCACGAGGGACGGGAGGTTCTTAATTGAACAAAACGTCATGTTACTTGCCAAGTACGACTACAGGCCCGTAGCATAAGTTGCATTTAAAATCATCTCTTCAAAGCATGAAGCAGGCCCACCTAAAATAATGGTTTCTATCCACTAGGGTTGTAAATGCTTGTTTTATGTTAAACTTGCCAAATACATTCAAAACAATTTAACATCAAACTCTATGCTTGATCTAAAAAGAACACATCCAAAAAAACACTGAACATGATGGTTGAATTAAAAACCCTTTGACTTAGTGTATACTTGTGAAAGAAGCCCTATGTTTGCACTCCTTGAAAGGATTTTTCTTTAAAGGTTTCTGAATATTCTGGTTTTTATTTCAGGTTGCATTGATCAAAGTAAACATTTGGGAACTATGGCTTGGGTGTTGTGGTTTCACAACTTAAGTTATAGACATGAAGGTCACACAAGTCTATGCTTGTTGAGTCAGTCCAAGTGTTGTTTTATCACTTGCCATACTCCAAACACAAAGAAATTGAGAGAAAAAAACCAAATTTAAACTTGCAAAAAATCAAGGAAAAGATTGTTTAAAACTGGAAACAAAATACACATAATCCACATTGGCACAAGATTCCAGTGCAAGTTATCATAGTTCTGACTAGTTGCCAAAATTTCATTGCATTTGCACAAAATTTCAGTGTAGTTGCCACAATTTATGAGCAGTAGCCAAAATTTCATTGCATTTTCTCTCTATCCCAAAAAAACTACTAATGAAAATCAATTGCATTTTGACAAAAACTAAGCACTTGCTACGGGAACCATGCACTTGCTTTTATTCCCTTGCATTTGCTTATGATAAAATGGCGCACTTGCTACTAAGATCCTTGCATTTACCAAAAGATGCTCACTTTTTCCTGAGAAAACATTGCATTTGACAGAAACACACAAACAGTTGCACTTGCCATTCCAGCTCATGCTTGCTTTTTCCAAAACCTGAGCACTTGACACATTTTTGGCCACACTTGATAAATCTAGTCACTTTTGCTCACAATCTTGTGAATTTTGCCTGGAAACTAGCACTATACTTCATCTTGCTAAAACTTGAGGAAAACGAACCAAAGTTGTTTACAAGATTAGTGTTAGAACAAAACAATTTGAAAACTAGATAAATCATATGGTCCCTCATCCATTATTTCTATCCTACTTATTAGAAATCAAAATCAAACAAACCATTGGGATCATTCCTTCACTTAGACAGCTATGATATCAATAGTTACTTGGAACTCACAGATAGTTCAAGTAAACTTTTTCGCAACATATCCTCTAGACAAGGAAGCAAAATATCGACCCTAGTCCTTCAACATTTTGATTTTCGAGAAGTAGCACCATTCCAAAACAACACTCAAACCTTAGGGTCTTGAGCTTCATAACAACCATCTCAAACACCATTCACCATATGACCATCTGGCAACCGACTGCTCTAGTTGAACAACCAAACCTTACACTAGCAATCATACAACCACACTTCGAATTGATTGAAGGAGCACACACAAATATCATTAGTAGTTTAAGGAGCTTTATATTTGATACAAAAGAAACACCCAACTAGTGGAGAAATGCAATGAACATCTTAGATAAAGAAGAGGAGAAAACAAACCTAGCAACTGAAAGACCCATGTTACCACCTCCCACATGGCAATAGGTATGATCCTCTTAGAAATATAAACCAAGTGACCTTATGATAGGGTATTGAGTATCAAAAAATCCCCAAAACATGTCGATCTCTTACCTAAATTACTCTTATCAAGGGTCACAACATCAAATAGGGCAACAACATCAAGGGTTTTAAAATCACCATCACGGAATAAGTCCAGAACATCAAATCACCCTAAATAAAATTGAGAGATATCTTGAGGAACTTAAATGAAATTGAAATTCAACGTATCGTTAATGCCATGTGCAACATCAGAACATTACATATCCACAACAAACGAACATCATTCCACAAACACCTCAATATCCACATCAACAACACTTCCAATATATGTAGTATCAAGGAGTTCCACAACACCAAGGTGTACCTCAAACTCAAGATTAAAGGATTCCTCAAGTTCAATATCAAGGTACACCCCACCCTCAAGGTACCTACAACACACAAAAGGGACTTAACCCTCCTTATACACAACATGGCTATCAAGGGTCCACGTCTTCACAAAAAACCACCTATGATTGAGCAAAAATCATCGGACAATAAGGTTATAACATCCTTCCAAACCAAACAAACACACCTATTTATGATATAACCTTGTAGTTACAAAATAATAATCAACTTAGTTACCAAAATAATCAAGTGAACAACCAACAACAAAATCAAGAGCAGACAAATCAAGGAGGGCAGCAGAGGCAATACGATCAACCAAGAAGGAAATTCACCCCTTTGGGAGATACTTTAGAGGTAATCATGCACAAACTAGTACAACAGGACCTTATCAAAATCAATGACAACCCAACTTATGGTGAACCAAACTTTAAACCCCCTAGGTATAGATTGTATGAACAATGTGGGTTCCACAAAATCAAAGGTCATGATACATCATAATGTGTTACACTCAAAAATTTCATCCAAGACCTTATTGATCAAAGAGAAATAGCTATTGAAAATGGCATTCAAGGCTCAAACACTAATGACAACAATGACAATGTCTCAACCTCAAAAGTTGAAAATGATCAAGAGCTATCTATCACTGATCACATTGATAATGTCTCTACATCATCCAGTGAAAAAGAGGACATACATCAATAATTTAATCCCAAGCACGATTAAACTCAATCACCTAAGTCTAGCAATGATCCAACCCAAGATATATTAATATTATCCAATCTTATGGTAGTACATATTGATGATCAAGAGACTTTTAAGCCAACACTTATGCCCAATGTAGAAAATCTAATCCAAGAGCTATCACTCACATGCCCACATTTTGAAGAAATCCAAGGATCCTTTACAAGAAATCCCTTCTTTGAAATTGATCCATATCAAGAGTGTGATCCAAAGCATATCAAATATAATACCACACAAAGTCAAGATCAAGAATCCCTACCATCAAAATACTACAATGACCTGGCAGATAACTTCCAAGACATCCAAGGCCTTCCAAAAGAAGAAAAAATCCATATACCAAGCACACATACATCTACCCATGAGATGCTCAATCCTAATGGACATGTAGATGATATTCATCCAAAACAAGAGTCTCATACTCTTGATATCAAAAACAAGGAACAAGAGACACCTACTCTTAACATCTTTACACTTTATCAAAGCACAACAGGATGTATAAACATATTTGAAATTGATCAAAAAGAAACATTAAAATCAAAAACATCCTCTAGGAAGGTTGAAGACATCGAACATGAAAATATGGATCATAGTATCTTAAGATCAGTGAAGATAAATAGCAATCTTGAGCAGCAGAGCGTTGGGTATACAATAGTCAAAGAAGCACCAATATATCCTGAAGAACCATCAAATTCTGATATTTCACATAATCAAGCCAAAGATGTCAATTAGGAAGTTATCCCACATATGAAGGATCCTATCAGTGAAGGGGCTATCACAATTGAAGATCCTCAACAGAGCAGAGAAGGATTAACACCTTGTCTCCAAGGTAAGACATATCCTATTGCAAATAAAAAAAATCAACTGATTCATTATCAAGACAAAGGATTAAGCCTACATGAACAAGGTATCTTAGGACTAGTGTAGATTATTGGAAATCCTAAGCATCAAGGTCTTGGTTATTCAACAAGTAAGGGATCTAAACATATTAGGGATACCTCTAAAATACTAGGGGCAACTTTATCTAATGCAAGCATCAACATAGACAGCACAAAGAGTCCTATTGATGAAACTGCTACCAACACTACAACTAGCCATATCATGAATTGTCATCCACGTATTTTTCCACCCTCTCATTGGGACCAACAACAAGAGAAAAAGCTATACCCAAGAATGAAACAAGTCATTGAAGCAAAATAATCAACAAAACAAAATTGACAAGAAAAGTTTAAAATGACACAAAAGAAAAAGCAAGAAAATCACCCCTATCAAACTCCATTAGTCAAAGAAACTATGGGGAAAAATCAAAAAGGGAATTTCATCCATCAAAGATGTCTAGTAATGCAAAAGAAAGCTTCAAGAGCAACCTACAAGGTATATTAAGAAGTTGGTCCCAATTGAATCTCCATATCCACCCATTATTTCTCATCATCCCAAGTTTGGAAAATAAAAGGTTCCAAACTGTCAACCAATCCATTTGAATATCATATCCCTCAATGCATTTCGCCATCCAAGATATCCAAGTCTCTCATTAACCATGTGTTGGTATCAACTCTTTATCATAAGGATTTTAAAGGCACTCTTTGGTGATGTGTGCATCAAGGACTTAAAGTTAACTCTGGTATTGACAAGGAAGATAAGAATTATCAGGGGTTACATTCAAGTGCTCGTATCCCAGCAAAACAACTCATCCAATCAGGATCTTGTTGGCATGTCATGACAACAACAACAACAACCATATTAGCACTATCAGTGTCTACATCAGCACCACCAGGTGGTTCAACATGAGTAGGAAATTATCAACATAATGAAAACTTGGTAAACAGACGTTTTGTGTGACATCAAAAATCATTAAAAAAAAAAATCAAGAAAATAGTCAAAAGAAAAATCGTCCTGCAGTGAAAACCACTATGGTGGCACTTTGGACAAGTACCATGATGAAAACCTAGCAAATAGGTGTCATGTGTAGAATCAAGCATCTACATGCACCATTTCAGGTGGAAGCATCTCAACTGATCCATAATAAATCCAATCCATTTTTATCCAAATCCAACTTATCTTGATCTTGACAAATGTTTGGTGTACACTTTACACTTGCTTATGGAAAACATCTTGACATGGGTCACTATCATTGATCCTATCCTATCTAGTATTATCTAAGCCATGGGGAATTGTCCAAAGGGGCATGCTTTATCCAAACATGTTATCCTATAATAGGATAATCCATCACCTACATTGTAGACATTGGGGGGCAAGTACTTACATATTGCTTTAGAATAAATCTTGATCTATGTCTTCTAGCTCACGTTGTGATCTAGGCATTTTCCAAAGAACAAGGTGTGCCACATGGTACCCTTGCCAATTCATCCCATCAACAAGGTATACCACCAAACACACTATCAGGGTAACCTTCAAAATAGTTCATTCCAACAACAAGGTGTACCACATGGTACCCTTCCCAATTCGTCCCAACAAGGTATACCGCCAATGCACTACCAAGGTAACCTTCAAAGATATTGACAACGTGGATTATTCCTTCACTCGAAAATTCTAAGATATCAATAGTTACTTGAACCCTACAACTAGTTCAAGTAAGCTTTTCCACAACATATCCTCTAGAACACAAAGTGAAGTATCAATCCAAATTGTCAATATCTTAGCACTATTAGGGTAACCTTCGAAATAGTTCATCCCAACAACAAGGTATCCCACCAATGCACCACTAGGGTAACCTTCAAAATAGTTCATCTCGACAATAAGGTATACCACCAACGCACTACCAAGTAACCTTCAAAGATACCAACAATGTGGATTTTTCCTTCACTTGAAAATTCTAAGATATCAACAGTTGCTTAAACCCCACAACTAAGTCAAGTAAGCTTTTCCACAACATATCCTCTAGAAAAACAAAGTGAACTATGAATCCAGGTTTTCAATATCTTATACCCTAGGCAAGAGGGTAAAAATCCAAAAAAATAGAAAAAAAAGATAATATACAAAAAACAAAAATAAAAAAAGCAAGAAAAATAGTAAAGAGAAATAAAACGTTCTTAGAGTGAAAACTAGTTTGTGGCGCTCCTAGAATAGGTATCGTAGTGAAAACCTGGTAAACAGGAGCTATGTTTGAATAAAACTTGCATCATTATCTATCGGTACTATCCATGACATCCACCCATCCATTTCATAATAAAACATGTATCCAACCATGGCTTGTCACTAATTAAGGAATGTCATTTTGTCTCCAACTAGGGGAAACTTCCCAAAGTTGGTCATGGGTTAGACCTTTGAATGTCCTATCATGGTCAGAAAACAACAAAAATAAAAAAACATCAAAAAACAACAAAGATCAAAAACATGCGAAAACAATCAAAAACAAAAACATCGTTGGGTTTTTCCTTCACTCAAACAGTTTAAGATATCAACATTTTCTTGGACCCTATAGCTAGTTCAAGTGAATTTCCCACAACATATCCTCTAGACACATAAGTGGAATATCAATCCAAATTATTAATATTATTTATCCAAAAATAATTTATCCTTTTTTAGTCAAACGGTCAAACTGCATGGTCTCTACGTGTACAACGTAGGCAAGGCTTATTAGCCCCCAAGACCCTAAGTCAGTCCCCTTAGGTTTCCAACATGCTTTATTTTAAACTTAGTAAAAATTTCAAAATCCAAAATAACATCTATGAAATACAAAATCCAAAAACATTCACAAAACAAAAAAGGTCAAAAACACTCAAACCAAGCGAACTGCGAGCCTCTTCCTGTACAATGTAGGAAAGGATTATCTTTGATGAGCCCCCAAGGCCCTAGGTTAGTCCCCTGAAAACAACAAAAACAACATCATAAAAAACTTAGAAAAATCAAAAAAGACATACTCAGTCATCATATCCATAATAAACATTTCACCCATACTAAAAAAATCGTCATCCTCATCTTTTGACAAAACAAACAAACAAGCAAGGCAAACATCAACAGCTAGAACTTTCAAGCAAACAATCGCAAAATCTCTAACTATAAACAAACGAAAACAATGCCAAAGTATCAGCTACCTATCTTTTGACAAGTCCCAACAACATCCTAAGATATACCTTAACGGGTCCATTCCTATGATAGACATGATCAACACCGAATAATAGCCCCACTCCAAATATATATGGCAAGTGATACTACAACTTTGTTTTTATCTTTTTATAGTCTTATCTTTTATGATTTATTTTATTGACTCATTCCCAATATCTCTTGAGGATGTCCATAAGGATTTAGAGAAGAAGGAATGGGGGAAATTGAGTGTCATTTTGGTTTGTTGTTTGTAAGATGTTTTTGTGATACTATCATGGAAAATACTTACTTTATTGAGTGTATGGAAGTTATGTTGAAATAATTCATGTAGCAGTTGCATCTTAGGTATTTCATACCTCTCTATGTAAATGGTCAAAAATTTGTGTAGCAGTTGCATGTTAGGTATTTCATACCTCTTTGTGTAAATGGTCTGAAATTCGTGTAGCACTTGCATGTTAGGTTTTCCATACCTCTCTATGTAAATGGTCCAAAAAGTTTTAACACAACCCACCCATATATTTTAAACAAAGTTTTTGTATGTCTGGTATGAACAAAAATACTCTTTGTTTGTAGAGTCAAAGTCCACACAGTAGATACGAAGTCACCTTGGTCATTAATACCCTGGTGCATCGTATCTATTTGCTACATCAAACAAGATTGTTCAAAAACTATGAAGTCTCCAAGCAAAGCGAAAGCAACTCATCACTACTAACAAACATCACAATTTCTATCCATCATCATAATATTTCTTCTAACTAACATCCATCCTGCATAGAAACATCATTAGTACCATATCCATACTGCATCCACAAATATTGTCAATACATATCATGATGATAATAAACCAATAAAAACATCATGTATCATGTATGGGGCCTACATCCATCTATATCAACACCACATAAACATCATATATCACAATGGTATATTGATCATCCATAATAAAAAATCATATGATACAAAGTATGATCCATCCATTCATATCATATGCATACATCATCATACATCGTCATCCATGAAGCATAAAATGAGTTGAATCAAAGAAGGTATATCATCATCAAAAAAGGAAGAATGTCATAGTACATCATCATCAGTGAAACAAAGTGTGCTAGGATAATACAAAATATATATGAGGCCTCGACTGGGCTGATGAATATATATACAAAAAACATGTCTACAATATGCCTTTGAGCAACAACATAATAAAGATCAAGTACACTACCCAGCAAAAAGGGAAACACTCTATAGACCGGGCTGCAAACCACCATCTGGATCTAGTTGTCTAACAAAATGATCACCTGTGATCATTTTAAACTCGCAATGTTAGGGTTTCACTCTGAACATGTAAAGCAACACAAAACGACACAAAACACGATGACAAACAACATTTAGGATGACAAATAAGCAAATGTAAGAGTTTAGGTCAAGTGCACAAGTTCAAAGCAAATGCTAAAAGCAAATGCAAGGGTTTAAGTCAAGGGCGAGCTTTTAGGGAAAGTGCATGAAACTAGGGCAAGGTTTTCAGTCAAGGGTGAGCTTTTAGAGCAAGTGCATGAATCAAATGCAAGGGTTTAAAGCAAAGGCAAGGTTCTTTAGCAAGTGCGAGGAAACAGTGAAAACATAAACAAATGTGAAGGTTTAGAGCAAAAGCAAGGTTTTAGTGCAAGTGCATGAAACAAATGCAAGGTTTTAAGTCAAAGGTGAGGTTTTATAGAAAGGGTGAGGGGTTTAAGGTCAAGTGCTCAGAAATCATGAAAACTTCATTGTTGACTAGTAATCAGGACTTTTTTTACCCTATCTTCAAATGACCATATCTTGGTCATCTGAAAGTATTTTTTAGTGCTTTTTTAAAAAATGGGGTAGAATTTCATGATCTTTGCAATCGTGTAGATGGTTTTCAGTTTTTGTACAGTTAAATTTTCCATTAGTGTCATGAGCCTGACCTCAAACTCAAAAATTTTCACCAACCTCTTGAGGGGGCAGCATAGAGTCCTACCATCATTCCACTAAACCCCGGGGCATGGTGGGGCATAGATTTTTTTCAAATAACTTGATCTTAAAAAACATAATCTTTGAAACAAAGCAACCAGTACTTTGTATCAAAGAGGGGAAAAATGTAGACATGTAAAATTGACCTAACACCTCTCACACACCCTAAACAACATCGAACAACATCCTGCAATGTCTCAGAACATTTCAGAATCATCTTGAATCATCCCGCAACATCTCGAAACATCTCAAAATCATCTTGGAACATCTCAAAATCATCCCGAAATGTCTTGGAACATCTCAAAATTATGTTGAAACATCTTGAATTCATCCTGAAACTTCTTGAAACATCTCGAAATCATATCAAAACATATTGGAACATCTCAGAATCATCTTGCAACATCTCATAATCATCCCGCAACATCTCAGAATCATCCTGAAATGTCTTGGAACATCTCGAAACATCTCAAAACATCTCAAAATTATCCCACAACATCCTGAAACATCTCAAAACATAAATCATCCCACAACATCCCAAAACATCTAAAAAACATCACACAATATCAAATAGCATCCAAAACCCTAAATTCCTCTATTAATTGAATAATACAACATTATTTAATAAATTCACTTTTTCATCATTTTTTACGGATGAAATAAATTCCATTTATTTAATAAAGTCCTAAAAACCCTAATTCTACTATTAATTGAATAAAACAACATTTATTTGATTAATTCACATTTATATCATTTCGACCAATTAAATAAATTACATTTATTTAAATGAAGTCCTAATCCCACTTTATTTTGTCCTGATTGATTAAATAATGCCAATTATTTAATTACATCGCTAAATCACCTTATTCCCCTAAGTTAATTAAATTATTAAATCATAATAATTTAATTAGACACATTCCCTTCAAAATTTGAATAATTAAATCAAACAATTCAAATCATTTATTAAAAATCAAATCAAACTAATGCAACTTTGTTTGCAAAAGTCAAACCTGATTTGCACATTCAACTCCAAAAAGGAATTAATTAATTAAATCAATTAATTCATATTCCTCACCCACTTTCTGATTGAGCAAATTACTATTGTTGACTGAGCAATCTAATTTACTGACTAATCAATCTATTTGCTAACTAAACCATCAATTTCCTAACTAAGCCATCTAAATCATGATTGATCAATCTAAATCTTGATTGATCAATCTAATTCCTGACTATCCAATCTATTCCTCAATCACACAAATTATGCAATCTACTTTACACAATCTTCTCATGTCTAAATCCTCTCAACACCTTTTGACCATTGATCTCGATATTCTCCAACATGATCTTGATCGTCCATTTTGAATCTCAATTTATATATAACAAACATCTTTCCTCACAAAAAAGGATCGAAGAATCAACATACCTTATGCAACAAAGTATTGTCGAGATCACCATTGATCTAGAGCTTCAACCTTTCTTTGATCAACTAACCATTCAAGCATCAAAGCTTTTGCACACGAACTATGGAGGCTTTGTAGTGATAAGAACAATCCAACATTAGGTGAATACACTTTGATACGGGATGGTAATACTTTGCTTATTGTTTGCTTTCAGTTTTGTAATCGTAGGATTTCTTAATGTGTTTTCAATAGCTTAGTTTCATTTCGTATGTGTAGGATTAGATCTTAGATTTGTGTGTTTGATCTTAGCTTAGATTCTCATTTCAAGCACGTTTAATCTTGTTTACATCTAATTTTTTTCCCCCTCACACAAAAGACTTACTAAAGAATGCAATAGTTTGTTTATATGCATCCTTGTTCCTTTGAAGCAACACAACAACAATAGTATCTAGAATGAAGCAAATGACAAGAGATAAAAAGACTTAGAATAGTCTAGACTTACCAAAAATGACACTTCTTTAAGGGTTTCTTTTATTTTCACAAATGCATAAACTATTTCCTCACTCTATATGACTAATTATTCTCTATTTATTATTTTGGATATTTCTTTGGTCTTCTTAGCAAAGTTAGGGATGAACCTCTTAATAAAATTGATTTTCCCAAAGAAGGATTGCACACATTTAATAGTTGAAGCCTAGGGATCAAACCAATTGCATTAACTTTTTTAGGATCTATCCTCACCCTGTCCTTTGATATAATGTTCCCCAACAACTTACCTTCTTTCATGCTAAATATGCATTTCTTGGGATTTAAGGAAATACCATATTCAACAAGGTGTTATTAAAATCCTCTCTAAGTGCTTGCAGTGATCTTTCCTTTCCTTCGAGTAGATTGTAAGGCATCCTTATACACCAACATGATTTCATCAATGAGGCCAACAAAGGCAACATACATTGCTCTCTAAAAATTTCAACCAACATTTTTTAGTGCAAATGACATTCTCACATAAACATAGGTGCCCCAAGAAGTAGTACATGTTGTCTTGTATTTTTATAATTATTTGACCACCACTTGGTTATATCTAGAAAATCCATCCATCATAGGCATTATTTATAATCTAGTAACCTTTTGTATCATGTAATCCATGGTTGGAAGTAGATAATTATCCTCAAGATATTTGATATTCAAAATATTGAAGTTTATACATAACCTTGTCTCCCTATTTTCCTTGATTGGAATAATATTAAACACCCATTCATAGTGTCATATTGGTTTGATTATTCCTCCTTCCTTAAGCTTCAATGAAATTCATATTGTATTTATGGAGAAAATTTTAGATTAATTGGCCTTTATTTTTACTTTAAGGGTTTTGTATTAGGTTGGAGAGGAATTGTGTGTTGAAATATGTCTTCTTTGTAAAGTTTAAGTTCATCATATGACCAGGAAAAATAATCCTTTTTTTTTTCAATTGTGTAGTCATCATTTTACCAATGCAAATTATTTTATGAGTTACTCCAATACCTAGATTTACACCTTCAATATTATCCTCGTCAATATGCTTAATTTTTCCTTTGTAGCAATCAACACTATTAAACATTTTTTCTAACATTACTAATCATTTTGGAATGGTGTTGGTTTTTGGCTATACCATTTTATTTCTCAATTTTTCCATTTTCTACCTCAACCATAAGTTGTCAATCAATCAACTAGTTGTCAAATTTATCCATAAAAAACTTGCTATCTATGGATGTTACTAGGTATATTTGGCCTCGCAACTCTCAACACTATTTTGGTCATGAGAAGGGATACACCTCAAATCAAATTTAGATGCTTTAATGAATAAAGCATTAGCTACAAAAAATTTAGACCTATTATTTCATTTAATTCCAACAACAAACAATTCAATGGTATCCCAAACAACATTCCTATACATTTTCAATCTTACATCTTTCATTGTACCAATGTTATTAATTTACAAGACAAGCAACTTCGGGTCTCTAAGTATCCTCATGCATTAGTTACATTATTGTGAGCAATAGTTAATCCTAACATGAAATATTTATACTATATACTGTTGTTAGTGCATTAGAAGGTCAAGTTGAATGCATACTTGATTGTATTATTAAAAAAGTATTAAAATTGCTTTTCCTGGTCTTATTATGAATTGAAGACTTGTAGGGAAGATTTTCTCCAACACACCATTCCTTTGGAACCTAACATAAAACTCTTCAGATAAAAATAACAACCCATAAACCCCACTCACCCCTCAAATGCAAAAAACAATTGATGACACTTAAAGAGGGAGGTATAATTAAGCCTATTACACATCATATTGGGTTTCAAATCTTCTTCTTATAATAAAGAAGAATAGGGACATTAGGATTTGTGTTGATTTTAGAATTTTGAATATCAAGTTGTTAAAGTACAATTATCCATTGCCTAGTATGGACCATTTTCTCCAATAGTTGGTAGGGTCCAAATCGATGTCTATGGTGAATAACTTTGTAGTTACAATTAGGTAATGGTCAAAGAATTTGAGCAGTACAAGATAACATTCACTACACCATGGAAAATGTTTATTTATGTCAAGATGCCATTCAAGCTAAAGAATGTTGAAGCCAATTTCCAAAGGTCCATGGATTTTGCATTTTTCCTAATAAATGACGTTGTGGCAGTATACCAAGATCATTTGACTACATAATCCAAGGATCAAATTAATCACTACAAATAATTGGAGTTAATCTTCTAGAGGCATTTAGAGTATGATATTCCCTTAAATCCCAAGAAATGTATTTTTAGTGAGGAAAAAGGTAATCTTATTGGACACATTGCATTCAAGGAGGAGGTGGGAATTGAACCAAAACATGCAAAGCAATCAACCTCATTTCATAGTCTTAAATAATCAAGACAATCAAACCATTATTTGGATAGATAAACTTTGTTACGAGGTTTGTTCCTAACTTTATAGAAAAAACAAAGGCCATTTCTAAGGTCTCAAAAAGGGGATAACCTTCAATTTGGGATAAATAATCAATTAATTCCTTCATGGAAATCAAGGATGCACTAAAAAAGACATCAATGCTAATAAACCTAAACTACTCAAATCCTTTATAATTTTTTTCTGTGCTTTGTTCTACACTATTGTTGTTGTTTTTCTATGAAAGAATTATGATGGATATGAACATCCAATAACTTTCTTTAGTGAATCCTTATGAGATGCTAAATCGAACTAGTCAATAACAAAAAAAACATGTCTATACTCTTGTTAAGGTGGTGAAGAATTATAAGGCATATCTCATAGGGTCCAAGATTATTGCTTTTGTGCCACATACAATAGTCAAAGTTATCTTTGTGCAACAAGAGGCATCAAGAAAAAGGTGATGATGGATTAAGAAGATTGAAGAGTATGACATCGAGATAAAAATAACCAAGCTATTCAGAGGTTGAGGCTAAACCAAATTTATAGTTGATACAAATTTGGATGTAGTTGAAGTGCATTAGGTGAAGTTTGACCCATATTTTTCTTCCTATCATTTGAAGGATTGTCCTTGGTATGACGAAATTATATTTTATCTAAAAAAATGAGTTGTCCACCAGAGTTAGATGATAAAAAAAGCATTGAACCTAGAAGCTCAAAGGTATGTGTTGCTTTATAGATATTTAAGGTGGGGAAATCCCAATGGTGTTCTCCTAAAATATTTAGATGAAGTTCATAGTCCACAAAAGTTATCAAGGAATACTACCTAGGATTTTGTGGTGGATATTTTATGTCAAAGACTTTTGTTCATAATATTATATGAGTAATTTATTGGTGATCAAAATTATTCAAATAAATGGCCAAGTTTGTAAAATAATTTGATACTTGCCAGAGATTTTTTGGTAAGCTAAAATTTATAGGTGCATTTCCCCTCATGACCATTTTAATAGAGGCTAGATTCTAGTAGTGGAGTATAGATTTTGTAAGAGAGATAATTGAAAAGTCCAACATGGATATAGATGGATATTAGTGGCCACTAATTACTTCACCAAATAGTGGAAGCAATCCCTACAAGAAATGCTACATTGAAAGTAGTAATTGATTTTCTACTGAATGACATCATTACTAGATTTGGCGTGTCATCAAGGATAGTTGTTGGTAATTGCAACATACTTTAGATCTTGAGATTTTATTAATATATACTCTCGATATGGGATCTCTTTGATGCATTCGTCCCTTTATCATTTATAATGAAATAAACAAAGTGATTCTAGTAACAAAGCATCATGAATATAATAAAAAATCTTAGATGCAAACAAGAAAAGATTAGATGACAAGCTAATTTTTTTTGTTTAGGAAAATATAATAACTTACAAAAAGGCTATTAGAAAGAGTCCATTTGAACTAATATATGACATGGAGGCAAAATTACTAACTAGCCTTGAACTACTAGTCTACAAATTGCTATAATAGATTGAATGGAAGGAAGATGATGTCATTTCTCAGAGAGTGCATCAATTAATAGAGCTTGTAGAAGCCTCAAAAGATGCCCATGAGAGAATCTTGTTGAAACATAAAAAAGGAAATAGCTTTTTAATAAGAAGATTGCTTAGAGGGAGTGTCATGTTGGGGATATTTTCTTCACGTGGAACTCTAGATTAGAAGATAAGTATAAACATGGATAATCTGATGCCTTATGAGTTGGGCCTTACCAAATTAATAAAATATGTAGTTCGGGCACTTTATATCTTAGGAGTCTTGATAGATAATTTATGGACCTACAAGTTAATGGTTAGCATCTCAAGTACTATTTCTTCAGAAGGTAAGGTTTTATGAACCCTTGTATACAAGTTTGTATTTTTGTTGTTTTTTGTGTCTTGTCTTGTAAATATTGCACGTTGTATGTGCCTTTGTGTAGTCATGATCCTTGTTCAATTATGATGAAGTGTGTTGTTATCTTGATTCTCCCTTCTATCTTAATAATTTTTTTCTCTTAGAGATCTAGATTATTGTTGTACCTACAAGAGACACATCCCTAACTAGAGCCAACATTGACACCATACTTTAATGTGTCTCTTTGTTATATGCTTTATACCCCTTTGTGTATTTTGATCTTGTTTATCCCATCATAGATAATTGATTTGAGATATTTCCAAATGGATCTCCCTTAGTCAAGGTTTTCAGAAGTATGGTTCTTCACCCCCTCATGTGTTTTCCATGTGTTGGGAGTTACCAATTTAATCTAAGAAAATTATATGTGGATCATTTTTTGGTCATTTCCCTAAGTTTGGGTAGGTTGTTAGATTTGGATTTTTGACCATCCCTTTCGTCAAGTACCCATTCATTGGGATCTCTAATCCTTGCTTCCTAATACTTCCAAGTCCACCTTCACCTTTTCCCCTTGTTGAGATTTCAAATTCTCCTTCCTAAGTTTTGCACACACGCCCTGCCATAGGCAGGGACCCCCTTTTTTTTGCTCCCGATAGGCTTCTTTGCTCTTGTCTTGTTTTGTGTGCCCCATTTTCCAAGCCCAAATTGGTCATGTGCCTTCAAACGATCAAATCCCCCTGACCAAATTCACCTACTTGGGGTATTCAAATCCGGGGAAAACAAAGTCCCCCGTCCCTTTTCTGCCTTTTTTCTTGTTCCTGCTGACTTGGTCCCTGGTCACTCGATTCACTTCTTTCCACATTTTTGACTTTGGAGACAACTTTCTGGTGGATGTGGGATGTTTTTGTGGTGCCTAAGTGAACTGCCAAGGTTTCTTCAATGTTCCGTTAAGTTTCGGTGGTTTCGGAACTTCGTCCCTCTTTGGTTGTTTTGGAACATTTGTGGAGCCCCGGCGAGCCGGCCCCTCCATGGCCGTTTCCGGGACTCCGTCCCTCCGTAGCCATTTTGAACATCCGTGGAGCCGCAACGACCTGGCCTCCGGGACCCGGCCCCTCCGTGGCTGTTTCTGGGACTCCATCCCTCTGTGGCCGTTTTAAACATCTGTGGAGCCCCGACAACTCGGCCTCCAGAACCTGGCCCCTCCGTGGCCGTTTCTGGGACTCCTTCCCTTCGTGGTCATTTTGAACATCCATGGAGCCCCGACAACCTAGCCTCCAGGACCCAGCCCCTCCATGGCCGTTTCTGGGACTCCGTCCCTCCGTGGCCGTTTTGAACATCCGCCGACCCCTGGCAACCTGGCCTCCGGGACCTAGCCCCTCCATGGTTGTTTCTGGGACTCTGTCCCTCCGTGGCCATTTTGAACATCTGCCGACCCCCCGCGACCCGGCCTCTTGAACCTGGCCCCTCCGTGGCCGTTTTCGGGACTCCACCCCTCCATCGCCGTCTGGGACTTTCCTTCCAGGCCGCCGTGTGCTCATTGACTTTTCAAAAGGGCGGTGACCCTCCAACTTTCCCCTTCCAAGCTTCCAGTTTTTTTCAAATGAGTCCAATCTTAAGGAAATTTTTTCTGGGCACTCTTCCTTCCCCTTTTCCCATGCGTTATAATTGAAAAATCTTACTTTTGCTAAGTTTTGTGAGGTCCAGGAACTTCCCTTCCGATTTTTTGTCCCTCATTCGTTGCCTGCCCCCTTGGGCCCGCATTAATGTTTATGGTCCATACGAGCTCCAAATATGAATATTATGATCTTTTGATTATGCATGGATGGATCTAACAAGGATTTTGCAAGATTTGACTAACGTTTTCCTTGATTTGTGTATGAAAGCACTTACGACACTTCATGTATGCAGGATTCAAGAAGCTTACTGTCGGTCTGTCAGGAGACCCATCGAGAAAGTTGAACAAGGAAAAGCGCATCACTCTTGTCGCCATTCATTTCATTTTCGCCTCTCCCCCTAGCACCCACCAATAGGGTCAGCATTGGAAGAAGGCGTGTGCCAAGGAGCCAGTGACAAAATGCAAGGGGGTGGCCTTGAAGAACGCATGAGGGAGCTGTCCTACTTTTCACCAGATGATGATGACCCGTCCTCCAAATCAGGGGCAACCAATCCACTGATGCCAATCGTCGACAGTCTCGCTTGATCCAAGGAAGAACATTGCAAACACATCAAGTAAGAAGACAACTTTCAGGCAGTTTTACCTATAGTAAAAGGGCAATCAGCTAAATGACGAAATTGCTACAACACCTGGGCACTAGATGACAAAACATGGAAAAGACAAGGAATGTATTTTTAATTGTTGAATATTGTGGGGTAGGTGAAACCCTATTGTAAGCAAATCTAGGCCATTCGATGTAATTCAATCCTAGCCATTCATTTGGGCTTTGGAAAACTATAAATAGGGGCTTGCCCCTCATTTGTAAAAGGTTGGAGAGCTGTTGTAAAAAGAATTTGCAGCAATAGAAGACAACATTGCATGATTTTATGAATGTTCTCTTTGATTTTGCTCATCTTGCATGCATGGTTCTACCTTCTATGTTAGTTTTAGTATTAGTTTCTTGAATGGCTGTCATGATGGTGTTGCTGTTATAGTATTTGATGAGCTTCCAGCCCATACTTTTAGCACTTGTTGATGACAAGCAGCTGTGCAAAGTTAGCCTGGGCTTCTTTCTGTCATTGCTGCAACCTAGTTCAATTGCATGTTTATGATGCGTATGTGTAATTTGAAAATTAGTAGACCTTAGAAGATTGCACTGGTTTTGTGTAGCTGTAGGTTTCTCTTGGTCAAGCAAAACTCAGTTTAGGAAGCCTGTATACTTTAGCAGCCACCATTGTTACTGTTCATTCATAGCTTAGGATTAGAATAGCTTTCTTAACCCTTCTCCTTTTGTTGTTTCTTTTAATCCTTGGTTAGAGTAGGATCCAAAGCATCACCATGAAGCTAAATCAGATGAACTTGATGAGTTTCAACTTGCTATTTTGAGTGGACAACCATTGTTCATTCACTTTCAGCACTTTGAAACTGCATTTGCAAACCCAACTTCCCATGCTTTGTAACTCATTCGTAAGACCGCCTTGTGATTCCAACAAATCACATCAAACAACTGAGATATTCCAAGCACTGTCAATACCTGCCATTAGAGACCTTGGGATAGTGTTCTGCAATCTGATTGTGGAAGATTGTCTTTCAAGAGAGGTAGTGCACCTATGCACTGCCTGTGTTGAGAAGTGCATAAAAAACACATCAACAATCCCTTTCACCCATTCTTCGCCTTCATCCTTTTTGTCTTTGTGTGAGTTCCAAAGTTTCCCTTATTTGTATGCATTGTCCCCTAAGTTCAAATTTTTCCTTTGTTTCTTGTTAGCTTGTTATACTTTTGGTTATCTAGATACCATTCACTTGTCATCCCCAACTCCCAATTCTTGACAATATTTTTTATTAAGTTACTTCATTAGAGTTAGAGTCATGAATTGGGTACCTATTTTGTGTCATCCATGAGCCCTAATATTTCCATATTAATCTTTTCAAAGTTTTCATGTGATCCCCTTACCCAAGTAATTATTCTTGACCATCCTCAAACCCTTAAACTCAATTAAATCTCTTTATACATCACATCAAAGTTGGTGGTATAGACATACTTTAATGTGGTACTTGGTATGTGGTATCTTCAAACTCTAATGCTTGATACATTTTAGCATAATATCTTATTAGGATTGTGAGTTTTAACTTGTCCTCATTTGGGTACCTTATATGAGGTACTCTTGACCTTTGATCCTTGATGTCTCACATAGTGTTGCCTTTTTTAGGATTACTTGTTCAGACTTTCCCCCATTTGCGTACCTTAATGAGATGATTTCCTTATTACCCCCAATACCCTAGCTCATGACCAAAAGTTATGGCTTTTAGAAGTTGTGCTACTTTAGATATTTTTGACTATGAGTTTTAGATACTTGTAAAAGTAAAGTAGGAGGCAAAAAATTACAAAATCAAAATGAGGACAAAAATAGAAGATTCATGGTATTGTGATGTTTTGATTTTTTCTAAAACTTGTAATAGTTGGCATGATTTTTCAAAAGGGGTTCTATATAATGTAAAATAATTTCCATTTGTTAGAAGTTAGGTGATTTTTCAGAGGATAAGCTTGTGAAGAGAGATTGCTAAATTTCGTAATCTTCTTTCTAAAAGATAATAAAAGTTTGAAAATTATCCTAGTAATTGTAAAAAAATACTTTGAAGTAATGATACAAATACAAACTTTTGAATTGGATTGTCTCCTACATATATTGCATGTTCTTTGGAAGAAGTACATTTTCAAGGAAAATAAAAATTTTCCACTTGCACATTTGCTATAAGATTTGCTAGATTGATTAGTTCATGTTTTCAAGGAGGATGGTAAGTATTTTTGAATAGTGATTGGGATGTGTATTATTTGTAGAGGATTATTAAGTAGAACCAATTTAGCAAGTCAAATACGTGGGTTTAAATCATTCTAAGGCTATGATATATTGTTGTTAAAACCCAAATATTGAAGGTTGTTAGAATATCATATTGAATCAAGTTTTATATTTTGCAATCCCAAGGAGTAGGCGCCAATATTTTTCAATATCCATTTCCACTCAAATATTTGTAATAAAAATTCACACTCCAATGTTGCATGTTAGTAGTTTAGATGTTTATCCATTATACATAATTTCTTTGTTGTAACTCTATCAAATCCTTGGTGAACTTGTGGATAGATATCTGTAGAGAATTTGTCTATGGCGATGTTGTCTTCACACCCAATCATTAAGGGTAATAGAAAATTTGATATTATGAAGTCATTTTTAAATCCTTACTTACATCCATGAATAAATTATCTATTGTATGTTGTGATAAAGCCATTGTTCATATAAAATCTAGTATTACTTGAGGTGTACTTGCGTAGGTCTTACAAAGCCTAAAGTTTAGGAGATACATATCAATCTCTCATTCATTGGCCCATCCTCTCAATAGTATTTATTGTATGAATTCACAACTCTTTAGAGAGTATTGAAAACATGTTAAAGAACCAACAATATATATTTTTGGATGTATTGATGATCTATTAGTAAGGAAAAATAATGTAAAATCCTCATAAATCTTCTATGAGGTATCATTTCAAAATAATTAAAGAAATAGTTGTGTATGCTTGCATGTCACTAAGTGAAGTTATCTAATATTGTAAACATATGCTATTTTCCTGAGTATATGTGTAGAACCTAGTTTACATGTACATTTTGGAGACAATAGTCTTTTTTGACATCTCCATTAAAGTGTTACCATTTGTTGGGTTGTTGCACATTTTTCTGTGAATCCAATGACTCTATTAACTAAATGAATACATGCACTAGTTTACTACTAGATTTTTCTCTCTTTATCCTAACACACCTACAAAAATGTAATTTAAATATCCTTTCAACTTAATCTAATCTAGTGTTTTCACTGCCATGGTTAAATATGCACAACAGTAATAGGTGATTATCAAAAACCATATTGCAAACATCTCATTGTACAAATTATCTACTTTAATTAGGTGCTTAACCTTGGGTTCCTCAAACTAGCATATAGGCACGAAGTGACAACCGAAGTAGGGGTGCACTATGTAATAGGTATGGTTTGTGTTAATTTGAGTATTTAGTCTTTATGGTGTTATGCATTTTAGTAGGTTAGGGAAATTAATGTTGGTTCAACATAGTTAGAAGCGAAGGAGGTCCTACCCACATCATAAATTTTCCTTAATTTTCTTTGCATGATCATAAGGTTGTAGGTTTTTGCATTGAGCTTGACACCCCTAACACTCAAGAAGAGACCTACCTTTAGGGATTTTAGAACCTACAATTCAGGTCACCAACAACATGCTTGTACCTTCTCTTAAACACAGTTCTTACACTAAACCCTCATTTTCCACAAACCCTTGAACTACTTTACTCATTTCACACTATTCAGTTTAAGCAGGGGCATATATCCTCCTCACATTTCAAAAACAGTTTTATTATGTAATGGTTAAAGTAGTCTTTCATAGATCTTACACTACACACCTTGGTCAAATTGATTCCAAGCTTTGAATATAACACCACCCAATGGTTAAATTGACACCTTTAGAGGTCCTATATTATGCATGTGGTTTAAGTGATTTACCATGAGTCATGCATCATCCTCTTTCTTGGTTAAAGTATTCCTACACAGATTGTAAAATTCCCATCTAACATGGATTATATCCATTACAAAGGAAAATTCAATAGAAATCCCATGACTATCCTATACAACATGAGCCCCTCACACTTCTCTTGCTCATTCCTTACTCTTTAGTAACTTGAAGGCCACACTAGTTCCAACTCCATGATTGACCTTGACTACCAAATTCAATAAACTTGAAATGAAAGTAATTTTTCTAACATGTGGCATTTAATCTTATAAATATTTTCATGGTGAACATTTTTTTCTATTCTTTTGTGCGTTACAAATTAGAAGATGAAGATTGGGTAGAATACAAATAAATGATACCAATCAAAACTCTTCAATATCCTTTCTTAGTATATGCTTTATAGAGCATTACAATTTTTTTTTTTTTCACCTTAGTATAATTGATTTTAGTATAGCTCACATGTATGCGAAAAATGGTGAATATGCAAGTACAAAAAGTGCACACTTAACATTTTTCCCAATTGATTTTGTATTTTGTTTTAGCACCCACTAACAATAGGCATGACTTTGACCACTTTGACTCTCTTAGGCCATGAATTATCCCAAAAACAACCCATACACATGGACATGACCCCCTACACCATAATTTCTCTCTCTCTCTCTCTCTCTCTCTCCCTATTTTCCACCTTTCTATCATTTAGACACTAGTGCATTGTGATATTGTCCTTTGGATAGGACTAGGCATACTCATGTCTTGCAAATTCAAATTCACCTTTTCTTACCTAAACATCTACCTTTTCATTAACCTTGAACCCTAATTCACCTCCAACAATGAAATTGAGTCAAGGATTGCTTATTTAAGTGATTAGGTTGGAATAGAAAACATCTCACCTAAATCTAGCACTCATCTCACTCATCTAGTAACCCTAACTCTCACTTATTATTTCTACTACCTAAGGCATCCTTCATTTCCACTTACATCGCCTATCTCCATATCTACTTACAACTACACTTAAGGTCACACATTTCAAACCTATTAATACCTTTTGTTAGGTCAAGCTTAAGGATTTGATAGAGGCATGTGCCCCTAAATATGTTGCAAGTGTTATATATCCTTAAATTAGGCGCTTGTAGGCATTAGACAAGGAGTTAATATTAATGGTAGGAAAATGGATTTATATTAGTAGGAATATAGAACATGACCAATTGGAGCAACATAAGTTTGTAGAACATGACATGATTGTACTGGGTTTACTCTCTAACAAGACTTTGAAAAATATAAAATTTTGATTTTATTCTAGTAGTGTAGCTTTCTTCCATACTCTCTTAGCAAATCACATATCAAATGCACAATTTCTATATTTTATTTTAATTTAATCTTAACTCTTTGTTTATTTACTCAAGATAAAAATTGAAATATATTTAACTTTATTTTAGATCATAAATTAGGTAAATAAGCATATTTGATAATTAAAAGTAAAACAATTTCATTAGATGTTTTACTTTTAATTCTAGGGAATTTATTTGATTAATACTATTTGACATATATTTTTTAGCATATTTTAATGTCTATAGTTTCTATAAGGAAATAAAACTACTTACGAGGGATAATTAAATAATACAAACATATATACACATATAGTTAATTTAGATAAATAAAATAAAGTTGAAAATAATTAATTGGAAAAATGTTGCTTAAGATGTGAAGAATTGATTTGTCACAATGCTAGAATTTTAGGGCTTAATCAAATGTCTTAAATTTTGTAAATAATTGTGTTTTGTTCTGATTTAAATTTGTGCTTTTAGAATTGAACTAGCACATGGACTTGAACATGTACCTACGAGAATGAATTGGTAGAAATATGATTGTTGAAATTTGCTCACCCTGATCTTCTAATATTTGAATTTCAATAAGAACTACTTAGTGGTTCTTATAAACATCTTTGAAAAAATTGTAAAAAAATTGTAGAATTGTGAAGATCATGTTCTCCTTAATTAGACCTTAATTGGTTTGATTCAACGATTTTGAAATAATGATCGAGAATAGTCAGTAGGGGTGCAATGAACCTAGAATGATATATACTATGTATTGCTCTTATAATGTTGCCATGAAGCTCTCATAAATACTTTATGATAAATATTTGTCAATGATTTTTATGTTGTCGTTAATGATGTTGAATGAATGTTTTTAAATATAACATAACATGTAGATCAACTCAAAATTGCATTAAATTGATTCACAACAACTAATAAAAGAGATCATTAAGATCTAAAATTTAAAATTTAAATTATATACTAATGACTTGACTCAAATACATATAACAATTTATTTTGAAAATAATAAATAAAATATCTACAAATAAAAAATAATTATTTAAAATAATCATAATAAAATCATAAAATATCTACACATAAACAATCAATTATTTATTTAAAATAAATCATAATAATATCATAAAATAAATTTATATTAAAAATATACAACTTAAACACTAATCATTCCATTTTTTCCATTACCCTCCTTTAAACTTGGGCCTTAAAATACAGATTTTAGAAGCCAAGCGGTCTTCTTTTTAATTTATTTTTATAGATTTTCTGTACAGCAATTGACAACCAAGCATAGTTCGATAGCACGCACGCAGTCTCGTTTGCAGTGAGGAGCAGAAAGATAAAACCCCTGAAAGTATCTAAAAACAGAATAGCAACACATTCTTCAACGTAAGCTTTCAACTTGTCGACCCTCAGAACATTTCAAGAACAAATTCAATTGATTGCCTAAAGATATGCAGACACAAGTGAAGACTCTGTAAGACTCTGTATTTGAAGAGGGGGGAAGAGTTGTAATCGAGGATGAATGCAGGCGTGTGTTCATACCTGCACACACATGGCCCTTCCATATGCAGGAGATGCATACTTCAATCTCACACTTGGAACCGGAGGAAAGCGCAGGTTGTGAGAGTGAGTTCGAATCTCCACCAGGTGTCTCAGTTCGTGGCCCCTCCAGCGGTGCAGGGCTTCATCAACAGGGCGGAGGCCTTGCTTTACACGCTCGCCGATTCGACTCTAGCCACCCAAGCCGCTACCTCCACCGACACCTCCACCGCCACTGCCACCGAAAGCGTTCAGAAGCAGAGCGGTGACTGGTTTTCAGGGATTACGAATGTACTCGAAAGTTTCTTAAAGGTACTTTTAGTCCATTTTCCATGCTTCCTTTCTTAATCTATGCTTTTAGATTTGATTCCTCCGCCAGTGAGGGAGTTTGCTTTTTCCAATCGTGGGACAAAAACTTAAGCTACAGCATATTAGGAAGAGCTTTGGCAAATCTTTAGTCTCGTAAATGTGCTTTCAATATTCTTGCCAATTTAAATAATTTCGTTGTTTAATTCAAGTTTTTGGCAGGGAAAGATTTGCCAAAGCTCTTTTTGATTGCCAGACTAAGTCTTTTCAGTTTATTTATTTATTTCTAGTTTGGCTATTTGAGTGCGCTATTTCACTTAGCATCAGGGAATCCAAATTTCGTTTCCTTTATGACGCGTGACTTATGTTGGACAAATATGTTCAAGGAAGGTTTTTTGAGAAGAGCCTTTTATATTGTTCTTTTTAATTGATCAGAGCACACAAGACACAAACACCTCTGAGCAATGTTAGTACTGGTGAGATGGAAGATACTAACAAATCAAAATGAAGTCTTCAACTCAAATACCTGTTCTTGATTGACTGTTTCTATTTTGTTCTTCAAGCTCCTGGATTCTTACAATCTTGTACTGATGGAAACCATTCAATGATTCCCCACTAATGAATTCGGGGGTAATTAAAATGTCAGGGCAGTTACAAGGTATCTCTTTAAATGAGCAATCTTTAGTGGGCAGTGAGCAGTTTGAAAGGGCATTTAAAACTCTGCCGCAACAGGGAATAGAGGATGGATCGTGGGGGTTATTTTGGGAGATTTCTTTTTCTGATTTAAGGAGGGAGATTCGGTGCCGTGGAGGGGAATATATTCTGGGTGGTAATACGTTGGGTAGTGTGTTGGGCTCTTTCTTTTGCTGTTGTAAAAACTTCTAATAGGCTGGTTCAGGTTTTCTTTATCAGTCTGGTCAGTTTTGGCATTCACTTAAATTTGTTTCGACACAAGGATGATGTGTTATGTAGGTGTTTGTGCTGACCTATGTTGTTGGCCTTTTATAAGTTGATGTACTATGCACTCCATTTTTGTGTTGGTTTTGATTTTGAATAAAAGGAATATTGTAGTATCTTCTTTGGGTATAATGTGAACATGTTGCCCATATTCAATTTCTGCATGTCCTGTTATTGTTAATGCTCTTGAGTATGATTCATGGGAACAAAGCACTCTTGACGAGTTGATTTGCAGGGAAGATTATTTGTTGTTTTTGTTGTTAGTGATCATCTTGCAGGAGCAGAGGTCAATCTGCATCAGTTTTAGTACCAGAACAAACTGTGATGGCCTAGAGGGGAGTCCGTATGAATTGGGGAAGAAGGGGCAGGAGGAATGTAGGCCCTCGAAGAAACACTGGTGAAGTGTTTAGAAGGCTAGAGGCCCTTGAGATGATTAAAATTGGACGAGTCTGAAGAGGAACCAAAAAACTTGGTAAATGCTGCTAGGGTTTTAGACCCTATAGAAAGGCTTATTGAAGCATTGACTAAACAAAGTTCCTAAGTAAAGGTAGATATTTCAGATTTTAAAGGCTAGCTCAACACCGATTTATTCCTAGATTGGATCCAAGAGTTGGAGAAGTATTTTGAGATGGAAGACATTGATGAGGATGATCCAAAAAGAGTGAAAATTGTAGCATCCAAGTTGAAGTTGCATGCAGCCCTATGGTGGGAAAATGTGCAGAATTCAAGAAGAAGACAAGGAAAAGAAAAAATTAAACTTTGGCCTAAGATGTTGAAACATCTTAGAGCTCGGTTCTTGCCCTCTGATTACCAACAAAAAATGTTTAAAGAATTTCATAATTTGAAACAAAAGGATCAAATAGTGCAAGCTTATATTGAACAATTTATGAGGCTTCAAATTTGGACAGATATACAAGAGAGTGTAGCAGCTCGATATGTGAATGGACTAAAGTTTCAACTTCAAGATGAGCTTGCAATGGTAAAAGTTCCTATTGTAGGTGAGGCTTATGAATATGCCTTAAAGGCAAAGGAGAAACTAAATCGGAAAAACAAAATAGTGAGTAAAAGGGATGATAGCAAACAAAATAAAGAGAAAGAGGTTTCTTTAGAAACTATCATAAGGGAAGAGTCAAAAGGAGGCAAGAATGTGAAGGTCGACTTCAAAGGAAAGGGAGGCTTTAGAGGTAGAGGACGAGGACAACTGCCTCCTAGAGAGTGGAAGCCCATGAAGTGTTTTATTTGTGATGAAGCACATAAGGCCATAGATTGCCCTCTAAACCCCAAAAGGGTGATGGTAGCCCAAGAGGAAGAAAAATCCTAGTTAGAAGAAGCTAAAGATAAGTTAGGAGAGAAGCTGATATTGAGAAGAACCTTGATATCTGGAGACAAAGAAACCCCTGAAGCTGATTGGAAGAGGAAGAGCATCTTTCGAACAAAATGCAAATGTAGGGACAAGGTGTGTAAGGTGATCATATATGGTGGATCTACTGACAATTTGGTGAGTACAGAAATGGTTGATAAATTACAACTTTCTTGCATTCCAAAAACTAACCCCTACAAGATTTCTTGGTTAAAGAAGGGTCATAGTGTACTCGGGGATAAATCTTGCCTTGTTGCCTTCAAAATTGGTCCATATGTGGATGAAGTGCTCTGTGATGTGGTACCGATGGATGCATGCCATTTGTTGTTGGGTAGGCCTTGGCAATATGATTGGAATGTAATCCATCGAGGTAGGGAGAATACCTATGAGGTTCAACATGAAGGAAGGAAAACACTCTTAAAACCATGGAAAGAGGAAGGAGCATTTGAAGTGGCAGCTTTGTCTCTTCTAGCAGAAGCCAAATTCGAGCTTGAAGAAAAAAACAAAATTCTAGCTTATTCAAGAAGAGAGTTGAAGAAAAATCTAGGAGCAAAAGAGGTAAACGATTTGAAGAATGAGATACAACCAAAAATTGATGTAGATCTGCAACAAGATTCAACTAACAAGATTACATGTGCGCCTTGAGAAATAGGTGTTGAAGTTTAAGTTGATTGTGACCTTCATTCTCAAGGAGATAGAGAGTTGTGGGAATATAAGAGCAATCATCTAATATCTTCCAAGAATGTGATTCGGAGTTCAGTCAAAAGTAATTCCCTTGCCTAGTTTGAGAGAAGTAATGTGAAGTATGATTGGAGCAAGGGAAAGAATGTCATGTCTACTAGTGATTGCAGTATGATTAGAGTTTGTAGAGTTTCCTATGGGCAGAAGCTTCCAGAACCGTAGTATATGTTCAGAACAGAAGTCCTCATCGAATATTGGGTAACATGACTCCAGAGGAAGCCTTCACAGGTGTGAAACCTGAGATTAGTCACTTAAGGATATTTGGCCATCCTGTGTACATTCATGTGCCCAAGGACAAAAGAACAAAACTAGAACCTTCAGGCAGGAAGGGTATATTTGTGGGCTATAGTGAGTATTCAAAGGCTTACAAAATATATATTCTTGGATAGAGATAGATTGAGATCAGTAGGGATGTCTCCTTCGAAGAGGAGGTAGCCTTTAGAAGATCTAAAGGATCTTACATAGAGATAGACAACTGAGGAGCAGGAGGCTCCACAGGATATGGATTCATCCCTTGATTATACTCCTGACATTTAGAGGGAGTCCAATGAACCAGCTGAGACTGTTGATCCAGTTGATCCTATAGAACCAACTGATGGGCCTAGAGATATTGCCGTAGGTCGGAAGAGGCCCCTATGGGCTCGACAAACCATGCAGGAGGCAGAAAAATATGCAGCTCCTCGAGGCACTTTTAGGGAGAGTAAGAGACCTCAGAAGTTCCCAGGTTATGTGGCATTGATGAGTCACATCATTGATTTTGAGCCTTCCAGTTATGAGGAGGCATCTAACTAGCAGGTATGGAGAGAGTATTGGCCCATCATTAAAAATGATGTATGGGATGTTGTTCCGAGACCTGAAGGGAAGTCAATAGTGACTTCCAAATGGCTCTACAAAATCAAGCATGCAGTTGATGGCAGCGTTGAGAAACACAAGGCAAGATTTGTGGCAAGAGGATTCTCTCAGAAGGAGGGAATAGATTATGAGGAGACATTTGCTCCTGTTGCTCGATACACTTCCATCAAGACGATTATTGCTATTGCCTCCGCCAAAGGCTGGAAGTTGCATCAAATGGATGTAAAGACTGCATTTCTAAATGGTGTGATTGAGGAAGAAGTGTATATCGAGCAACCAAACGGTTTTGTGATTCATGGGAAGAAGTCTCATGTGTGCAGATTGAAGAAGGCTTTGTATGGTCTTAAACAAGCACCTCGTGCATGGTATGAAAGGATTGATAGATACTTGATGAGTTTGGGTTTCACTAAGAATGATGCAGATTCCAACCTTTATTTCAAGATAGTTGATGGTGAGGCCTTGATCTTGGTCCTTTATGTTGATGATTTATTTCTCACTGGAGCAGAGAAGCTCATTGTCCAATGTAAGAAAGAGTTAGCCTCCGAGTTTGAGATGAAAGACCTTGGCCTTATGCATTACTTCCTGGGACTGGAAGTATGGTAGAGACCTAATGAGATCTTCCTAAGTCAAGGGAAATACACTATAGATATACTGAGAAGATTTGGGATGATGGACTGTAAGTCCATGGCCACACCTATGGAGACAAATTTGAAGAAGTTGAGTGACTCAACATCCGATTCAGATTTGGTAGATCCCACCATGTATAGACAATTGATCAGATCATTGATGTACTTGGTCAACACTAGACTAGACATTTGTTTTGTAGTGAGTGCTCTCAGCCAGTTCATGTGTGAGCCAAGACGAATACATTTGGTTGCAGCAAAGCATATACTAAGATACTTGCGTGGTACTATGGGATATGGCTTGAGGTATGCTTCCAATGGGGATCTGAGATTACAGGGCTATTTTGATTCTGACTGGGCTGGGAGTGTAGTTGATAGGAAGAGCACGTCCGGGTGTTGCTTTAGTTTGGGGTCTGCCATGATTTCTTGGTGTAGTAGGAAACAGACCTCTGTGGCACTAAGCACAACAGAGGCTGAATATATTGCAGCATGTGTAGCAGCCCGTGAAGCAGTATGGCTTTGAAAGCTCCTTGCAGGATTGTTTGGTCAGATGTTAGAGTCGACATTGATTCACTGTGATAACCAGAGCTGTGTAAAGCTCTTAGTAAATCTTGTATTTCATGATAGGACGAAGCATGTGGAGATCAAGTATCATTACATCAGAGACATGGTGCTGAGGAAAGCAATCCAGCTCAAACATATTTGCACTGATGATCAGACGACTGATATCCTCACCAAGCCTCTTTCCAGGGTAAAGTTTGTACACTTCCGAGACAAGCTTGGTGTGATGGAGAATGTTGCCCTCGCTGAGAGGGAGTCACAACATCATTAAAATCTATTGTAGTGTATATTTCTCTGAGACGGAGAAATATGAGGTGAAAGCCCTTGTAGTGTATATTTCTTTGAGATAGAGATATATAAGGTGAAAGCCCTTGTCGTGTATATTTCTTTGAGACAGAGAAATATGAGATGAAAGCCTTTGTAGCATATATTTCTCTGAGACAGAGAAATATGAGGTGAAAGCCCTCGTAGTGAATATTTCTCTGTGACGGAGAAATATGAGGTGAAAGCCCTTGTACTGAACACATCTCTAAGACTAAGTTGTGCTTCCCACAATTGGGTGTAGCCATTGTGGACGTCATGCTGAGAGAATCCATGACAAGATATGATTCCCTTGAGTGGGACTAAAGGAAGACTTTGCTATACCTCCCTAGCTAAGAGGGAGTGTTGATGTTTAGCTTCAGGAGGTATTGCCCCAGTCGGCCAAGAGATAAGTCAGAATTAATTATAAACAGAAATTATACTTGTTGGGTCGACTCAAATGGAAGCTTATTCCTGGATTGGTATAAAAGGGAGAGAGACTGTCCTCATTCAACAATCAATTCAATTCATTCATTCTTTTGTGATCAAGAAGAAGATTCGCTGCTCAAGAAGGAGATTTATTTCTGCTTAGAAATTCACACTACTTTAGTGTTGGGTTATTTCATTGTATTCTGCCTATCTAGGCTCAATTTTGAAGTGCTGTTTCTGCACTGTTGTATTTGATCTATTATTATTGAAGTCTTGTTGGGTTTTTTCTCCCTTGAGTAGAAGGGTTTTCCCAAGATAAAATATTGTGTATCTTGTTCCGTGTTATTTTTCTGCTTATTGTGCATATCTGATCTAAAAATAACATGTCTGACTCCAAGTAACAGAGGAAATTGATGTAGGGGCATCTTGATGCGCCCTTTTGAGGCAAATGTTGTCATGGTTGATAAACTTTGGTTTTTGGTTTGGTTGGGGTCGATAAGGTCGTTTGAGACCATTTTGAGTCATTTGGATTCATCCTATGATGTTTTGGAGTCATATTGTAAAAGTTGCTAAAAGTTGTCAAAATGTTGTCAAAAAGATGTAAAAGTTGTCATTAGAGTTAACTAAGAGGTTGCTGGTTGGTTTTTCAGTTGGAAATGATTGGAACATGTTAAATAAGCCTTGTATCATCAATCCCAAGGGTTGGAGAAGGTTGAAATGCAAAGAACATTTTTGCCATGTTTTACTTGCATTTTCTGTGTGCAGCAGTTTGTTATTCACGTTGTACGGCCTATTATAGATTGGTATGGCAATGAAACTGGTTGGATAAGTTGAAAAATCCTTTACTTTTCCAAATGCTTTTGATTTGGTGAATTTTCATTACGTTCTGCAAAAGTTATAGCATTTTTAGTGTCAATAGTTGCAGATTTTCACTGTTTTGCAGCAAGAAAACATGTTTGTACGGATTTTTATGACCTGGTATGGATGGGGCAGTCATTGGAAAAGTTAGAGATATGTTTTATGGTTCAAATGCTTTTAGTTTGGTCTTATTTGGAGTTAATTTGAGAAAGTTATGGCAAAAATGCTCTAGATGGTCATGTTCAGAAATTAGGGTTTCCAGTTTGATAAAAAAATCCATTTCTCTCAATTGGCACAGTGGAAAATGCTAACATTTTCAAAAAAGTTGTGTTTTTACATATTCTAATGGTTTCCAAGATCTTAGGCCAATATCTTTTGACCACAAGGAGTTATTAATGTATGTGTGTTCTAATTTGCTTGAAAAACTGTCATAAAACCCTAATTGCTGAAGGGTTGAACAAATCCTAAGTCACATAGTTCGCCGAATCTCAAGCATGAGATTCGGATTTTGGTGAACTTGTATTATTTTTACAAAATTTGTTGATATTCGTCATCATATTCGTACGTACGCGTTTTCCATTTAAAATATTTTTAAAATGCATATTTAGGGTTTTTAAAAAACTTTTTTTAGGGTTTCGACGAGTTTTGAGCAATGGCTGGAGCAGAAGATAAAAATTGCAGAGGATCAGACGCAGAAATTCCCGTATTCTCCCGTCTGTATAATAAGTGATATGTTTACGTCGTGGGTTCACAATTACGGCGCCAAATTTGGGCTTCCTGTCGTGGTTTTCCACACCTCTGGAGCATTTGATATTTCTGTTTACACTCATTGACGAGGCATACACCGCAGTAGAATGTGGAAGGAGACGAGTATTTTGTGGTCCCCAACCTTTCATTCCATATCAAGCTGCGTAAATCCAACCTGCCATTCCTTGTGCGCGTCTCGAAACGAATCTTTGCGCTTGGGCAATGACGCCCCTAGTGAGGTTATACCCGAGGCGCGTCAATTGCTGCTTCAAAACTATTATAAATATCACAGTCGAGAAGTATTATATCATTATAAATAAAACATAAATAAAACATATATTATTAAAAAAAAATATCACATATTAAACTATATATTTGAACACCCGACTATTCATTTCTATTATTAAACTATATAAATTAAATCTATATTATTAAAAAAAATATATCACAGTATATGTTTAGTTTTATTTTACTTTTATATTATTAAACTAATAGTTTGATAATATTAAACATATATTATTAAAAAATTAAATATATACAGATTAATATATTAATAAACATATAAATTATAATATAATATTATAATAAATTATAATAAGGTGAATTTAATCCGAATTTTTTACTTTTCGAATTTTTTTCTTGCCGAACTTCATCCGAATTTCAATGTTGCTGAACTCGAATTCGAATTCGAACCTTGTGACTTAGAACAAATGTATGCATTGCTTGATCATGGTTGGATGGAGAATCAATGGAATGTGTTAAAAAAGACTGAAATGTCCAAGAACTCATGCATAATGCTGTTTTCCCTTGTTGGATGCCTATTAGGCCATTGTAGCAATGTTTCCAAGATGAACTAGGATGCACCCGGTTATATTTTGTGATGGATCATTGTATTGAATGTGTCAATTGAATCAAGTTTAAGTCTCTCTTTTTCTGCATCAGAAATGCGTTCTAAACTTAGGGAATGTGGAATGATCAGAGAAAGAGATCAACTGGGAGCAAAACTAGGCTAACATACAATACCTCAGTTTTTTATGAAATATGAGGCAAGTAGACATAAGAATGAAATACATAACTCTCAATTTGGATATGCACCAAATATCTCATAGATAGTGTGGATCATCGATAATAATAGAAAGATAAATTATTGAACCTTTTACCTTCACTCACACCCAATCTTCCATCTCAATGTTGTCCAGAAAGCATTATGGATAGTGGCGATAGACCAACAGATGTGGATGTTGAAGATTGACACAATTCATGACCCAGTTATAATGTTAATAATAAAGAATGAGAAGAATAAAAAGCAGAGAAATAGAGGAGTATCTTACAGAATGGTCCAGTCAATGTATAAAAGAAGCCACTTACAAATCAACAGTCTTATTCTGTGAAATTGAACTCAACCATGGTTGATCTTTGCTGGGAGAGAAATTCTTAAAACCTAAGCACGTGTATTCTTCACCATAATGCTCTCAATGACATTTTCAACAGCAAGGAGGAATGTTTATAGGGTAACGGCAGTACACATTTTAAACTAAAAAATTTTCAAGTCCAGGATGACTTTACCATGACCTTGTTCTTGCATTATTGCACCATGCTGGACATCGTCTGTAACATTGTTATCATGTAGACACAATTTCAAATAACTTCGGTTTTTAAATGGATTTTTAATATTATGTATTCCTTGTTGACAGATTCTATGGACATGTAATTCTGCAAGGTTCGTTAAAATAGAACAAACTAACTAGATAGTCCATCAAATAACATAAATGATGATAAGCAAGAGGACATTTGACATGCTTTCCTAGGAATATCAAACAATTTATTTCTTTTTTATTGAGGATTCAGCTGCAAGGGTAGAAGGTGCAAGTTTTGGTGGATTTATGCTAGATTGTTTTTGCTGACATAAGCAAGTGACATCAGCATCTCCTAAACAGACCTGATGTATGTTATTCTTCTCCATAACCTCTGTAAGTTGTAATTATTTGTCACATCGGAAAACACTTTCCTAATTAATCAAGTAGTGTTCATTGATTCTGATTAAATTTAAAATTTAAATCTTTTTAACTTGGAAAAAATTAGTCCTGTTGCCGTTGCACTCTTGTTTGTTAGCAATTGCATCTTCTCTCTCTTCATAATAACCTGTTAAATATGCCCCTTCACGGGAAGTGCCTTTGGGTTTAGTTACCCGTTGATTGGAAAAAGACCTTTGTATCCATGATTATTCATTAATTGGTTGGGGCCTTCAGTTCAGTAGTGCCCCTGAACTAGGACAAGTCTTCCGGCCAAAGCTACTGTAGATATTTAGTTAGAAATCTGCTATATTATCTCTTGTTAAATAGCTATGCTGAAAATATATTAGAAAGTTTCAACATTCTCCCTCTTTTTGAATAACATTTAAAATAAATTTCACTTAATTGGGATGGCTTTCACTTAAATTAACTCACGAGCTACAAAGGCATTGATGTCTATAATCACCCCAGGATTAGGAGTGTTCTTTGGGTCGATATTTAACCCTTAACTGAGAGGTGCCTTTAATTCAGTAATAATCATCTAAATGGAAAGGGCCATCCATCACTGATTATGCCTTATAGGGAGGGCCTTTTGGCCAATATCGCCCTTTACTTGGAAGCCTCTTAATTGAGAGGAGCCTTCCAATTGCTATATACATCTTACATGGAAATCCCTTTTTTAATCCACCTTCTATGGAAATCCTTTAATTGAGAAGGCCCCTTGGGTTGATATTTATCCCTCTAATTGTAAAGCCCTTTACTTTGGAATGGTCTTTGGGACAACCTTTGAGCTAGTTTAATGAAGGATGGGCAAGGTGGGAAGTTGTTTGGAGTCTGAGACTTCTGAAACCATAGTATTCCAATGAGATTAACAAGTAATGTTAAGGGACAATCTTCTTGATCATCACTCTTTGTAGCTGTCATTGCATTTTGCCATTGTGTGCAAGTATCAAGAGGTGGATGATTAATATGTTGTATACTCCTGTTGGAAGGTTCTTATAAAATCCAATTCAATGGTGTGTAGTATATCTTATGTGATGAAGTTTTTTGGATTGTAACATTAGTTATTGGAAGGGAGTCAAGTTGTCAACTACTGGTTGTCACAAGCAAATTGCTTTTCTCCATTGCAGAGTACATTTCTAGAAGAGATTGGACCCTCCAGAGCAATCTTGGGGAGGGACTGGGCCCACAAATCTAGGGAGAGAAGGCAGCAACTTGGTCTGTGTGAAGACTTGTCTAAGTTGAATGTCTTTTCTATAGATTGACCATTATCAACTACTGTTATGAGTTTTACTCTTTTGTATAGTTGCTTGATACGGAAAGGTTTCCAGATTTTTCCTTTCACTTATGCTTTTCTTTTGGGGGATTTTAGTTTCTTTTCCAGGTATCTGAAGTAGCAATTTATTTTGTTTCTAACACTTCACAGAAGTTTCAAATTCTTTTGAACTTCATGTACATTTTTATGAGTCAGATATATTAGTTCTTGCACTTGAGTATGTCTGAAATGTAGTTTTGTTTGCAGGTTCTCAAGGATGGACTTGAAGCTATTCATATTCCTTATGCATATGGATTTGCAATTATTCTGCTTACTGTTCTTGTAAAAGCAGCCACGTTTCCTTTAACTAAACAGCAGGTAAGACCATAAGTGTTACAGTTAATCCTGTATAGTCTACATTTCAAATAGACACCTTTTCAATTGCAACCTGATGTTCAGGTGAATGCCATCTAAAAAGCATATATAGGTTGTTCAGTTCCTTCTATGGTGCATATGCTTTCAGAAATTTTTTGTCTTATGTTGTCAGGATCATTAATAATAGTACCATATGGGGGCTAAACATTACTAATTTGATTGAGATTGCACTGCTGTATTTTAGATCTATTGAAGTATCTTAATCTTCCTCTTTAATCCAAAATATAATAATTTTTGTTGCTAAGATATCCTTGTCATTTTGAAATTAAGATCACTGTGTCAGTAATTGATGTTCTTGAGGCTGGAACTCTGGAGCACTTTCAATATGAAAAAGAGAACATTTTGAAGATGGGCTTATTGTTTACTAGCATCTTGTTATTTGTGGATGATATGGCCAACATCTTAATGATTCCAAGTTTCAAGATTAAATTTTAATAGTTTGAACTTAAAGGTTATATTAAACATAGCCTGAAATAGGGCCACCTTCAGCTCAGAGTTGCTGAATCAGAGTGTGAGCAATACAATGTTTAAGCCAAATTTTCTCAAATTTGATAGGACAAGGTACTTGAATATAATGAAAAATCATGCAATCTTCAGAAGGCTAATGGTCAGAGACTGCCAAAACTTCGAACATAATGAATAATTTTCACCAAACAGTTTGGTAATTCTCCAAATTAAGAAATTGATAGATCTTTTGGCAAAAGTATGAAGACCTTTCTTAGAATTGCAAACTGAATCAGAATTAACTATGTAGCTTTACTGAATAAATGGGTAAAATATTTAGTAGCACAAGAGCTAAACCTTTCTTGCCAGAGGATTCTGGGTAGCCATTAAATTGCCATCTAAAATGAGTAGTATCGGTCATTAAATTCTTCCAAGCAGTCATTTGAGATCTTGAACTAATCCAAGAAGCAAGACAAGTTAATAAGCAAATTGATGCCACACTAAGTTCTGAATCAAATTGATATCTGATAGGAGATGCCGGATGTACTCTGGGATGCAAAGAAGGAGAAAAGAAGTCTGAACTCTGTTATGTCCCATTTAATGCAGAATCCCCTGAGAAGCTAATAAATTCTGTGCCAACAAAATAGGAAGATACATGTCCCAGAACAATCTGGAGGACTACAGCAATTGTCTTCTTGATATGTTTTAGTAATGGTGCTGGTTTTGGTTTGGGGTTCAGGTTTGTCAGTTTAGCAAATATTTTTCCTGGGTTTAGTATGGTTGGGTACGACTGTACTATATATATATATATACGTATATATATACATACATACATATACATACATACATACATACATACATACATATATATATATCTATCGCAAAAAGAAGAGCAGAATTGAAAACACGTGGTAACAAAAATTGATAATCCAATGTCGAATGTCAAATTATACATACATACATATATATATATCTATCGCAAAAAGAAGAGCAGAATTGAAAACACATGTGGTAACAAAAATTGATAATCCAATGTCGAATGTCAAATCAATACAAAATTTTAATTAGTAATTTTCATCTTGCTTTTCATTGAGAGCATCAATGTCATCAGTTAGTTCATTTGAACCACATACAGCCACAGCACCACTCTCACTAGTTGCATCACATGTAGCAACCTCCTCATCCTTTAAAGAAACTATGGCAAGCTATGCCATATAAGCATCCAAGTTGGCATACTTAGGGGCTACATCCAAATTATTCATTACTCCCTTTGTGTACTTGACTTGCTTATGTGATGGGGTCCTTTACCTTTTTTGCAGCCAACCAGTAATGCTTAATCGAGTGGATAAAGGAGTATGTACTCCAGTTCCGCACAATAAAGAACTTGCAACCTATTGAGGTTGGAGACAAAGTCAACCTTTGCAATTATAAAATTAAAATATAACAGTAGCTGCATTTATGTGGTAGAACTTTGATTACAAGAGGCTGTAGGTAGATAGTGCCTTGGCCATGAAGGTACCACTATGTGTGAATATCCTGCTTGTACTTGTCTTGAAGGGTGTTAAGGTTGTGATTCCTTGAAGTTATAAAACTGCCAAACTCAGCCATGTCAATGTCCTGCTAAATATGCATTTGGGAATAGACTAGTAATTGCAGCATTGTACGCCTCACTTAAGAATCTCTATGGGCAAGGAAATTATCTTTGTGCTATAATATTTGGGTGATGAAGTAAATGCTAGGAGATGCAAAGGTGTGGTCATCTTGTTCTAGCGGTCAACATTGATTTGTTTCATCTGTTTGAAAAATGCTTTTGTGGGATCATTCTCTTTAGTTGCTATTATGATCTTTATTTTTTCTATCATGCAGTTTACTGCCTAGCTGTATTGGCAAATTTGATCATACTCATGATGGACTTAGTGAACCTCAAAAGATAATGCACATGAACCCACCAATCATCATCTAGGACCAATGCTTTGACTTTCTTGGCCCTCTCTAAATTTGTTTGCCTCCATAAACTTTGAAGGTTGTTGACGAACATGGTGCTCAATGCTTCTTGCACCTTCACAATTCGTTTCAAGACAATTGTGTGTGATGTGAATTGAGTTTCAACAATCTAATAGTTTCATAAATTAAAAACAAATTAAAAAAGTAGAGGATATAAACAAAATTTATATCAAACTTGTAGTAAATTAAAAAGTTAAATATGGAAAATTTTAAACTTAACTTCAGCAACTCCAACTTTGAGGGGGACTTAAAAATTGCTTGTGATGTGATTTGGCATGAACATCTGAATCTTTTCAGCCTTGGTGTAGATTTTTTTGATCCACTTGATTTGTGTGCAAATCTTGTGCATCATAAAGTTCAGTGAGTGGATGGCACATGGTATCTCAAAAATGTATTTGTATTTTGCCTCCACCAGTAAATCTACCACCCTTTAATTTTTAATGTTGTTTGTTATAAATTGGACAACATTTTGGGCACTCACCATCTCTATAACGTCTATGAGGATGTTGACAATGACGTTTGCATCCTTCACATGCTCTTCACAGTCAAATGCCTTAAAAATCATTGCTGCATTAGGTCACACTACAATGACGTTAATTAGGGGCCTGTTTTTGCAATATTTCCATCCATCAGAAACGATGAACAATCATCTTTCATCCACGAATCTTTGCTTAAATGCAAAAATGTCTCATCCAATAAGGTGGTGCAAACCTTTTCATACCCTTGGGCCTGTACGACTTGTGGGTGTTGGACTAATAACATTCACGATTGCTTGCCAATATGGTGATATCATGAGGTTGAAAGGAAGCCCATTGACATAAATACAATACACAATGTGCTTATCTGCGTTGCTTGTCATTTGATTCTGAAATGTCATCTCTAATGGGCCTCTTTTGTGGTAAAACAAAGGGCTATTGTCTTCTTAGGAAGTTGGTATCACAATAAAAGGATGTGTACGAACTAGGAACTACTACTGGAGAAGTGGAAGATGTCCCTAAAGGTGGGTTGCACAATCCTTTTTTGGCTAAAGGATGGTTTTTTGATTTTTCTCTGTCATTTGTACTTTCTGCTGTTTCTTGCTCTTCGATAGACAAGAGAATTTGCTCCTTTGGCAACCATTGCTTGTTTGACCTTGGATGAATTCTAATTCCTTGTCTGGACATTGCACACAAGCAAGCTTTCACTTGACTATACAATCTTTTATACTTGTTATGGCATTAAATATGGTGGCAAAGATAACCTTGCCTCTAGGAATGTTCTCAATCATTGTGACATGTTACCAAAGAGGTGATCCTTGGTGAAATTTGGAAATCGTATCTGTTTGTGGGCTCGCTGAATTAGAATTAACAGCCATTGTAAAGTATGCATATACTGTTACCTACCTGTTTAAAAAAACGAATATTAGGAAAGAAAATGTAACTCTATTCTATGTAAATATAGAAAAAGAAAAAAAAAACACATTGCCTTATTAAATGTTCAAAATTGATTAATGATGCAGAAAACTTGAAAAACATTGGAAGCTTGGAAATACAATTTGAAAAATTTACAATAAACTGAGAAAACTTACCCAGAATGATAAATGTCCTTGATGCAAGCTAAAGTATTCCTGTAGCACTTATCAAAGACATCTTTGCTATCCTTCACATTGCACAACACTCAAAAATCACTAGCAGCCTGGAGCTATGATGAACAAAAAGTTTTGGAAGTTTGGAGCGATAGGTAAGTTGAAATGTGTTTTTGTGTTTGTGTTTGTCACTTTTGTGTTTTTAGGGTACATTTAGGGTTTCACGTAGTCCTTTAGGTTTGTTTTCTCATTTCAAAATGTGCTTTAAAAAAATGCTTTTTAAAGTGATTTTGGGTCAGCTGCCATGTGGGTTTGCCCATGTTCACCCGAGTGCCCTGAGTAACCCCCAAGTATGCTTATAGCTTACCTAGGTCATACCCAAGACATTTGAGATGGGCCATGGGTGAATGCCTGCGGTACCCAAGATTAGACCTGTTCGGTCTGAACAACATAGTGTTTTCTAGTGAGCGTAAGCATAATAACAAACAGCAATGAAATTGCAGAGATAGTTGTAGAATTAATTTATAAGTGACTGTTTGTAGGATTCTAAAGTTTACATACACACATTATATCCTACAAATCAAACATGTCAAATAGAGATGACAAGAAGAAAATGAAATATCCCTTTCCTGAGATTTCTGGTAATTCCGCAATTTTTTTTTGTTTTTCTGACTACTCTGATTTTTTGTTTTTTTGATGTAATATTTAAATAATTAAAAACTGGCAGAAACTTTTATTGCAGGAAAAATAAAATTAACATATGTGAATAAGATATTCACATAAATCACAGGATATTAATTGAATAATATTTGCTAAATTCCTAAGTGACATAAAAGGAACCTAATATATATATGGACTGTTGAATTTGGGAGTGTAGCTGACCTGCACCCTTGTCCCCCTTTTGTCTTATTATTTGCTGTTGCTGGCTTTTGGAAACGGTGTGATCTCCTTTTGTAGGTTTGAAATCACTTTTCTCTGCAGCCATTCACATTCCCTGCTATCCCCACATCACTTCCCAAGGTGCTGTGCTGAACCCTTGTGACTTCCCACGTTCCTCATATCCCAGCGAATTCCTTAAGAGAGTTATGATTCTCCTTTAGAGTTTTCTTGACTCTAACAAGTGGCAGCTGATTTTATTCCTCCCACAATCCACGCCTAGTCAGCAATTGACTTCAAAAAGATTTTCCAAATCTTCTTACTTTCTACACAGCCTTAATGTGAGCTGCGATTCATTTGTTGTGGGCAAGCAGCATTATTCCATCTTCCTCTAAAACAATTTGGTATGGCCAGCCTGCCAGTAGGTGTGGTTGGTATTTTTATTGATTTTTTAACTAGCTAATCAAATTTATAAATTCGCGTCAGATCTGGAATAATTTATTCCATAAATTTTTAGGAATTCTACAATAAACCTTTAATCGCCTTTAAATTCTCGAATCTTTTGGAAAACACAATACTTCTTGCATTTAGCACAAATTTGACCTCTGTATGAAGCCAACAATGGGAACTTGAAGGTTTTTGTCTTCCAATTCCTCAATTAACCAAGAGCGTTTCATCCTCAAGGTAAAAGCTGAACCAAAGCCATGCAAACAAAGGTTTTTGGAAATTGATAATGATGGAAAGAATGTTTTTTGCTTTTAATCCTTTTTCTATCCAACCCTAAAAATAATTAAAAAATACTTTTTTATTTGAATATTCATCCCTTTTCCCTTTTATAATTATTAATTACCTTTCAGGTAATTAATATTTATTTTAATTGAATATTCACCATTTTTCCACTTCATAATTTTTATTTGTTTTTTGGCATTGTATCCAATATTTACATTTGGCTCTATTTAATAATATTAAATTGTCTTTTTCTCGAAGTTATAACTTAAAGTACCTTTTAGACAACTTAATAAATTATTATTATATTATTCCCCTGTATACCCCCCCTTTAGCCAATGGGGAATAAAAATATGCTTTGGACCCTCTGACTTGATTTAGTATGAAAAAGAAGAAATTACAAAAGGAATAATATTTCATACTAGACCATGATGTATAATACACTTCTGTACACAGTGAATAATGATCATGACACAATAAGACTCACACAATGATCAATCTGGTTCCAACTACCATGATCCTTTATACATTATAACTCAACTGCTCTTCATGAGGTCCTAGCTTCCAAGAATCAGAATGGCTTGGATACCTTTATATCCATCATGTTGGGAATAGAAGTTATGCAAAAAGAATATCTAGCTTTACTCTTATGCTTTGGAATAGCTACTATCCTATCTCTCTCTTTCTCTTATCGATTTGAATATCTCATACTCTCAATAAATGGAGAAAGATAATGATTGGTACAGCAGTGAGAATTTCAAGGTTGACACTTCATAAACAAACACTCCTAAGGAATTAAAAGACATTGAATGTACTTTCAGAAGATACTTGGTGAAAGTTAGGTAAACCAACTATTTGGCTGCTGACTGTCCAATTCGTAGGAGCAAATCAACAAGGAATAAAAATACTTGGATTTCTCATGGGCCAAAGGGTAATAATTGGAACTCAATCATTTCTGCTAAACTTTGTCATCATCTCATTATGCAAGAAGGCCTATGATGCATTATTGGGTCAAGGTTGTTTGGTAGCAGCCAAAGTCAACCACAACTGAAGAAAAAAACACTCTCCATTGAAAATATATGCCAAAATTATATAATTGATATTAGGTATCAGACAATAAATGAGGAAGCAACTTCCTTGGTTTCATTAGATTTGGACTCTAGTGAAAGGTGGATAGAGAAGATTGATTAAGGCCCCATGAAGCCAAATGTTGAAGGATGAAACAAGTTCCTTCAATGGTTTGTTCCATTGGAAAGTGGAGGACTATGAAATATTTCTTCCTAACTGCAATTTTATTGAAGCCATGGAGATTAATGAAGATGAACAAGTAATGACAAGAAGCATAAGAAGGAATCAGAAATGACAGGAAAGGGGTTTGTGAATGGATTGAAGCTAAAAGCTTAACATCAAAGGCAATAAGCTATTAGTACTATTGATTATGTAGGCCTAACAAAACTGTCAGATATAGACTCATTGACGAAGGGATGGGCAGGCATGGTTAAGTTATTGAAATTTTTGACCTAGAGCCAATTAATAACTGTCCTAACAAATGCTACAAAGGACCTTATCCATATGTGTAAATCAACAAGTTTAGGAAGTTAAAGAAGTATAAAAATGTAAGTGAACAACGATGTGTCCCACAAGAAAATTTAAAGCATATAATAATAAGAGGAAAGCTATTGCCTTGCAATGGCTAGAAAAGAAGATGACTAAACTTTTCTCCACTGTACATCCTCGCAATGTTTCCAACGTATGACTATCTAACATAATTCCTTCCACTATATGGTTTGAAAAAGATTTTGGGCACCATAAGTCTTTGTATGGTTTGTGTTCATTTCTGCTCTATTTTCCACAACATGTGTAACATGCCCATTGTTTAACCCAAAGAATTTACCTATGTTTCAACTCACATGTGAATAATATATGCTTGCAAAATATAGCAATAAAATTTTTCTTTTCGATTTCAATAATAAGATGCACATTTGAAATAATCCCATTTCAAACTTCCCATTGCATTTACAAAAGAAACATTACAAAATCCTAAGTAATGATTTCATATTCCATAATTCCATTTCAATAATAACATTTTCCCGTTTACAATTTCTCAATAAAGATATACATGAATACATACATAACTTCCATGGGCTTTAATGAAACAGAGATACAAATGGTCCAGATGTCCTTGCTGGCATACATCCTCAAATTTCGGCCACCAACTGTATGAGGGAGAGCATCACTCAAGCGCTTCTCCGCCAACCACGGACTTACTATGATCCCTCGCACATCTACCTAATTGGTAAGACGGTCCTACCCTTCGACGAAGAGATTGGTTTGGTAACCTCATAATATTAGCCTTCTTGAGCATGGTGTTGTGTCCTACATAACTAGAACTACAATACACTGGCTACAACCTACATGTATGACATTTCTAGCCTAGTATGCAAACCTGGCTCATAGTGAACCGACAGTGTAAACAGTGGCTACTTACACTACTTTGGCCAAAGAATTCAACACTTAGTACTTCAAGTGTAGGTTGTGTATGTTCACCTGCCCCTTAGCTCAATTTGGTATTTGACCATTCATACTCTTTCAAACATAACATACATTCAACCTAAAAGGTAATGACATAACAATGTGACCAACTAGGTTAATCCCATCCACAAATTATCCTAACCCAAGGAATTACCAAGTTAACCACTCACATTCACATAACTAAATGACCAACTAGGTTACTCCCATCCATGGATTATCCTAACCCCAGGAATAACCAACTTAACCATACATGTTCAAAACTAACATCTTTAATAAAGTACTTCAAGATAATAACATTTCACATATTTCACAATCCATGCAACATACATATGGCCTTTGACAACCTAGGTAATGTTCAAATAGTGAACATATCCACACAATTCCATCATAGAGAATATATACATATATATAGATACATATATATATATATATATACACATGTATATATATATACATACATGTATATGTATATCTATATCAATCAATAGGGTTTCGTCAAACAAGATACCACCAAAGTCAAGCAATCTCATTCAAAGTAAGAAATAACTTAAGTTCATTCAAGCAAACTCAACATGCATAAAAATCATCTTTTTCCAATCACCTGCATTCATAAACAAATACGTTTTCAACTTTAAAAAGAATAGAGTAATAAAATCAGCATGCTTGGAATTATAGCTCCAAAAGATTATGCTGCTTCCTAAGCTCAAATCCCATAGTCACGTTTGCTGCTCCTTCTAAACTTAGCCTATCCCCAATACTAGCTTCTCACAAAAACTCTCAACCAATGCAAATTCAAAAAGCAAATTCTCTTTCTCATTAAAACACTCAACATTTCACTTGCATAGAAACTACAACAAAGAACTTCAGAAACGAATGATCAAGAATGAATGAGTGAACAAAAGGTAGAGATGCTGCCTCTATATATACTAAAAGCTGAGAAACTCAATGCTACAAACAAACTACTAAATTCGCCACCTTTTCTCTTCCCATCGCCACCACTTCAACAGCAAACTAATTCCCTTATAAAATGCATCGACTTAGCCAACAAGAATGAAATGTGGCTGCTTTAAACTCTCAATTTGCAAACACATATGCAGTTCATATATTTCCAGTTTCTCCAATGAGGATGAGTCGCCATTTCTTAATGACAACAATGACTCTTTTATTAAGTCAAACACAACAAAGCTCACTTATAGGTTTCATAATTGCTAAGCAAGTTGACTACCTTCTTAAGCTTCAGCCAACATTGGCTTGACAAAGTCTCTGTGCATTGATACATATACTTCTATTTGCTTTTGTTCCTCTTTTTATGGCGCTACACTTTACACATAATCATGTTGTGCATGGTTTTATTATCAGCAGCAACTTTTAATGAAATGCATCCTTTCACTATAGCGTTGGCTTTATGCCCTTTACATTCTTCTTTTATTTGCATTCACTTAACATACATTACATACTATGCGCTACTTTGACTCCTCATATCCGCATAATATGCACTTCACTTTGTTATCATTTCGTTGGCTTTTATATAAGCCATGCTCTATAATATGGCTCGCGCTATATGTGCGCCCAAGTTTATTTTAAAACATTTCAAAATGTATTTAAACATTATATATATATATATATATATATAACTTTCATCATTATATTATATATATATATATATATACACGTTTATTAAAACATTATTTGCTAATCACATATATATATTAACGACTATATATATATACATGTATTAATATGTATGTGTTAACGTATTCCCATACATATATATTAATTTATATATTAAATATACATATCGTTATCTTAATATCCACAATAAACACATATTTACATATCCATCGATTGGTATATATATACAAAATGTATATATATATATATATATATATATACAAAATGTATATATATATATATATATTGTATATATATACTGATCGATGGATTTGTAAATATGTATTTATTGTGGATATATATATATATATATATATATATATGTTGTATATGTCTAATCGATATTTTCATGCATATGGTATATCCGTACATGAGTATGCATAAGTACGTCTACCTATGTATATGCATGCACGTATATAGATATATATATATGTCGTATATGCCTAATCGATATTCTCATGCATATGGTATATCCGTACATGAGTATGCATAAGTATGTCTACCTATGTATATGCATACATGTATATATTCATATATACATATATACATTCTTATGTATATACTTATTGATTAATATATACAAAATGTATATATATATATATATGTCGTATATGTCTAATCGATATTCTCATGCATATGGTATATCCATACATGAGTATGCATAAGAATGTCTACCTATGTATATGCATGCACGTATATATACATATATACATATATACATTCTTATGTATATACTTATCGATTATTATATGAATATAAACATACGAAGCAGAACTTACACTTAACACAAAGACTTAATCACATATTCCAAATCAAGAAACAATCAAAGACTTAAAACCAAAACCAATGCAAAACATTCCCATTCGATGACTGAAGTTACTTATCATTTCCTGACTAACTTGACTCAACTTGACCAAACTAGGATGTGAGTGTATGATAGCTCAAATAGGCTCATTAAGGGTTACCAAACCAAGTTCTTCTCTTGAGTGATACTCCTCCTCTCTTCTGGAGACTTGATTCTTTTCCTGTATCCAACTTAGTGTATCACAACAATAGTTAGCCGATAACATTACATTCACATGCATCAAATATCTTTTTGCATTATCAAAGCATTGAAAACATTCATATTGAATTGCACATTAATTCATCATATTTTTCATCCAGATATATACATACAAAACACAATCATGTATTAAAGCATTTTAACTCATCAAAGTAACAGTAAATAAGTAATAACACAATGGGGTGTAACAACATGCTCCTCCTTAGTGTTATTTTTCACTGTACGGGTTGGTTGCCATGTATACCTTACTGTTTCTTCTACTATACATTGATACAACTTGTTAGTCCGCATTCTGTTATACAGCTTGGGCATTACATAATCTCATAGTATGTTTCTCTATTATCACATCTAGTCGTATGGTGTATGGGGATGATTCTATTGTACAGTCTTGGAAACAAGCTATTGCCATATGACCTTCTACAGTAACCATATGACCTGCAATAACTGTACTACTTTTCTTGGATTCTAAACCTGGTAAACTTGGGCCAAAGTTTAATGCAACTGTGACAAGTAGAATAGATAGCAACTTGGGTAAACTTGGGAAATTCAATATCATGTCTGTGCCAAGAAATGTCGGATGGACTGCTATGAAGGAATGGAAGTCATTATAGTGGGAAGGTGATCTTGGTGAAGGCAAATACACAATGTGTGGGAAAAGTGGACAAGGTTTTAATAATGGGGATATCTCTGAACTGCTAGGATGTTTTTTGCAAGCTCTACAAGTTTCAAATCACTATAAACAACATAATATTTCTGCTTAGAACACTATAAGGAGTGAGGTGAACCTTTATTTGTGTGTTTGGCAGGCTCCTGTGACTATTCAGATCATTTGGATTATCATTATGATAATGCTGATCTATTTTGTATTGTACAAGCTGCACACTTTTCCATCACCATATGACATGAAGACCCACAAGACTCCCAACTTTCCCTTGCCGCTGTATGCCATCATCCAGTATGTAATGTGCCCTTTTTGGGATAACCCTAAATCTGCCCTAATTAATCAATTCCGAGTAATTACCTTGGTGTTGGGGAATGCTTATAGAACAATTAGGTTCCTACAAAACAGAATTAGAGAGTATTTACAAGATAATATTAATTAGCATGCATGTAAGGAAATCAAAAGAGAATGTGGTTAGGGATACAACTACCTGTTGGCCTGCAAAGTGTTAGTAGAAATAAGACATCATCATTTCATAAGCATATTGAATCTCCTAATTCATTCTTCCTTGAGTATGATGGTCTGATAGGGTGCCCAAGAATCCCTAGGCCCAAGGGAAGTTTACCCCCCTTGGCCCCATGTGGCCCTTGCCATCCATATGGGGTGGTGTACCTAGTATTCTACCTTCGTTCCCCTGTACCAAAACCATCATTGCTCAATCATATTGAGAGTTTGAGGGTGCAGCTACAGCAGGGTGTCCTGGATAGTCATTTTGTCTAAGCCCAAGAGTAGTTTGCCCCTCTTGGCCCATGTGGCCCTTGCCATCCAGATGGGTGGTGTACTTAGAGGGTGACCTCACATGCTGTTTCCCCTTTAATAGTCCCTCCATCTCCCCCATCATGCCTATTGTGTACAGTCAGACATAATATAAGCACACAGATTCAGACTATTAAATGAATGACATAACATGAATATTAATTCATTGTATAAATACACAAGTTCTGATCTGAACTATCAAATCAATGATATAAGATGAATACTATATTCTGTCTCTTGAAGACAACACAGATTTATATATATTACTTGCAGCAACAAATGATTACTTAGAACCATATAAATGCACAGCCTATTATTTTTCTCCGTTCCTTGCAAATTAGTGACACAGATCTTTATTTGTTATTAAATGATAACTCAGAATTATATGTATATATAGTTACAGCCTATTACCTTAAATAGATATTCTTTACTGTACACATAATAATGAAGATACACAGACTGCCTATCCACAGATCGTATTATGTTTACCAAACATTATATGTAACTTACCTCTGTCCTGCTGCTGCCGCTGGAGCCTCTTTCTATTTCCTTCGATGCTGCTGAGTAACTTCTCCTTACCATTTGATGGTGTATTATATTTCTTCTTAAATCTCCTTATATATTCCTTGTGATTCATGCTGCCAATTAGAACTCAGAACAGTACATATTTTCCTCCTCTTGAATATTATATTTGTTTCCAATTTGCTGATTTCCTTATTCCTTGTGATCTGTATATCTGTATATTTGTTTACTTTTATATAATATTATTCTTATTCCTCTATATCCCTTATCAAATCTGCATGTATTCCATCTATACCTCTCCTGTTCCCCCCCTTCCAAATGTCAATCACAAATATATATCTTCATAAAGGTATGAAGGGCTACATCCCTTTCAAAAGGTGATGTCTTTCCAACTGATCGCATGTTTTGAAAACTAATGCATAGTTTACTCTGCCTTCATGATCGCTGCCCTTGCAACCTCTTAGTTCAGTCGCTGCTCCTTCAGACTAATTTGTTGGGTCTCAAATTGGAATCGGGGCCGTCTTTACAAATCGCATCTATTCCTTCCATAATACAAATTCTATATTATATTACTTTATCAGTCTAGGCATATATGCTCCCGTAATTTGTAATATCCTTGATTTATCAGCTTCAGCGCTAATGAGATTCAGTCGCTGCTCCTTCAGACTAATTCATTGGGTCTCAAATTGGAATCGGTGCCGTCTTTACAAATCGCATCTATTCCTTCCATAATACAAAGTCTATATTATATTACTTTATTAGTCTAGGCAGATATGCTCCCGTAATTTGTAATATCCTTGATTTATCAGCTTCAGCGCTAATGAGATTCGTTGCTTCTATATAGTTTATGTAAATCGCTGCCTTCTTTATCTTTACTAACTGCCATACATAAGTTGTTACTGCCTTTATCATATTATATGTTATGGTCGTTCATAAGGTAATTATATCATGTGACAAATTATTATATTTTCTGCCTAGTGTAATTCACAGCCTATAGGGTATTCGTGAATACTTTATGAGGTTGGTCTTTTAAAGACTTTCAGCCCTTCTTTAAGGGGAGTCGGCCCCCTATATTATTTAATAATATTTAGTTTATAAAATAAAATATATTATATCATAATGATTATAATTATGATAATAATAATATTTGATAATATTTATATTCATATCATATAATAATATTTAAATTGTCAATGTTTATATATATATATATATATTTTAATTATATTAAAATGATAATATTGTTTAATATTATTTCTTAAATATACGATCATTCAATTTGACTTCATTGTTTCATCATGATGTTTAAATCTTTAATTTAAACAAGGCCTTAATATCAGGACATCACACAGTAGAGGCACAATACCAAATTCCAATGGTACGGTCTATGAACATTGACCACCTTAATGAAGATTTTTTGGAATCCAATACACATTCAGATTTGGAAACTTCTTTGAATGGTTCAATGCAATTCATTAAGTTCTATGATCACTGGCATGTACATTATTTGTACTGTGCCCAACATTCTAGATGCCATGATCAGTGTAAACTGCAAGTTTACCTTGTTATTTCCAGCTGAAAAGCATGTTGCAAACTAGCTGCACTGGAAGATCTGCATCCAAGGACCTTTGTTAGTTCTTTGTTGTGGAACGTTTAGGATTTGATCATGCTGTTATGGCTGAACCAGCGAAAAATCAGCAATTAGGATCTTCCTCATCTATAGTGCCACAAAAACAAAGAAAAAATTCCCTGATATTATGTGAACTGTATCATTTTGTTCTTTTGTGCGGTGGGATGATGTAATTAGCATAAAATGGCTTTGCAATGTTTTGATTAGATTGTGGAGCCAACTATTTTGTTGGTTAGTTTGTCGTCTTTGGGTTAGTTGTCTTTAGTTGTAGCAGGTCCCAATGGTTTTGTGCTAATCAATAGTCATTGGCTTCCTTTATGTTGAATAATTGTAGATAGGAAAGGCGTTTGATCTTGGCTGGTGCATCCCTGATCTACATCTATGTAAGCAAACTCAAATTGAATAAAGCTTCTATCGTGTTATATTGTTTTACTCTATCTGGTATGCACTATTAGTTTCTACTATTGTATGCAATTGATACTTTTAGCCAGATAATAGTAAATACCTCCCAGACATATGCCTTGTGGCACCTGAGTTGATGTACTGGATTTCTTTCATTCTTGGTTACATTGTGGGACTGGGCTAGCACTTGGACGATTTCATCATCACTTTCAGAGTCTCTGACATTATTGGTCTTGACATCACCATCATATTTCTTGACAACAATGCTTTGATGTCACTGATTCTTTTGTCTTTCGTGTGATTGATTTTCTCTATTTTTCTGTTTGAGGCTGTTATACCAGCAGTTTTTGCTGTCATGGGATTTTCCATAAATGGGATAGGTTACTGTTGGTTGCAAATGGTTGCCTTTGTCTAAAAAATCTTTGTATTTCTAGAAATTTTGCTTTTGCTGGAATATTTCTCCCCTTTGTTTGGAACAAAGAGCCTTTTCTTCTTTATTTTCATCACCTATGTGCTGTAATTCTTGTTGAAGCCAGCCAACAGGTGCTTGATAGGTAACTTGGCAAATGCTGACACTCATAGAGGTGAAAAACACTTCGGACAATGAAGTAGAGCACAGAATATCATCATCACCAACTGATTTTCTTCAACTTGAGTCTTGTTTCTCCATTTCAATCTGTTATTTTTTTTGCTCTGTGGGTCGTATCAGAATGTCTTTAAATTTGTTTTTTTGTCTCATATTTTGAGCCTTTGTTGGTTCTCTATCAGATATTACACCTGGGTAAGTTGTTTACCTCATATACTCTCTTCTACTTTTTCTAAGCCTCACGAGCATCCTAGATTTTTTGAATGTGCATAGGCATCTTGTTTTCCATTAATAAAACAATGGACATGAGGACCTTTTGATTGTTTGATCCACCACTCTCAATCTACATAGCTTAGGTTTTCTGGGTTTTTTAGCTTGACTGTGTTCCAGACATTCTGAAACATTAGGAGTGTCATCTCTGTTTCAATATTGGGTAATTTGACATGTTTAATTGTTGTTTATCTATGAGCATTAATCTGGCTTCGACTATGTTTCCTTGCCTCTTTGATCTTGCTATGGTTCGCCCTCTGAGCATTGTTCAAATATGGAAAGCACTTTGAGCACTTTGATTTGGAAGGACAAGCAGGGTGATAGAAGACAATTGTTTATTGGAAGATTATAAATGCACTCATCATGCAATTTGGTCCAATAGTTCTTCTATTAAAAGTGTCTTGCTAGTGAAACACTTAGTATGAATGTCTTTGTCTGTAAAAAAACATGAGTTGTTTTTTTCACATCCCCAATATGGGTATAGATTTCTACTTTTTGGCTTGCTCACTTAAAAAGAAAACTATTTTTCATTTTACTTTATGCTGCATCACCTTATTATGTCCTCTCTGACTGCTTCATGCCTTGCACAGTTGAATCCCTTGCTTGAGCTCTGAATCATTCAATTATAAGGAGCTTGTTGGCACCTTTTGCTCATAAATTTAAAATTCTTTGAGAATGGCAATAGTGAGGCATCAACAGGTGATGGTGCGAGCATATCCTCTTAATTATATGGTGTCGCTCCTTGTAGGTTTACTTTCCCTCCAATTCATACATGTTACTGACAGAATGAGATGCAGGAAGTTTCATGTTAGCACTGCCCTAGCCAATAAAAATAATGGCAACAGAAGGGGTCTTGCATCTCATGGGAGTTATTTCACTTTTGATCTAGTCAGCTGATCAGAAGGGCTACTCGCAATTCTGAAAGGTTTCAAGCAATTGGCAACCAAAGTGGCGAGGAAGAATCCCCTGCCACCAGGTAGCGAAGAAGCTGCATCTTTACTCTTTGCAGGATCCTCAAATGCCAAATGTGCATGGAGTTGTTAATGAAGAAATTACCTTTCCTGTGCTTAGTGAGGGAGATGGCCTAGGACATCAAGACCAATCTACGCATTCAGAACTCCACCATGTCTGGCTTGCAGGAAGTAGCTGGGGTTTATTTGGTTGGATTACTAAAAGCTCATCAAGAGCATCTGCAAATGAAGAAAGTAATTTGGCCTTAATTTCTGTCAAAAAAATTCTGCTGGCAGCTGCCCTAACAAGGACATTTGGAGTTGCCACATTGACAATAATAGCACCAGTTGTGTTTGAGGTAGTGAGCATTTGTGGCTGGTATTGCAGTCTATTATGGATCCTTAGCTTCCAAACTGTATTCGGCAGTCAGAAAAGCATGTGAGGTGGCTTTTCTTCATTTATCTTAAGTTCTACTCTTCTCACTGCTTATATTCTTTCCACGTTTCATCTTCAACTGAACTACTCATTGCATTTTCATCTTCACCACTGTGTCATCTTCATCGTCAGTGACCTAGGATGAGAGGTGGTTCAGATACCACATGATGAATAACAATGAAAGAAGAACAAAATAATACTGTATTGCATTAGCCAAAATATCCCTAGAGGGACATATTTATTCCAAAAGGTGTTGGCTTGGTGACACCAACAACCTGTTAAACCAAAAGAATGCAAATTAACTAATACTAATATTATAATTAGATATTCTAATTCTAACATGTTTCTCATTGTTGTTTATCGTTGCAAGTACTTTACATGTTTTCCTTTACAACATAATACTAATCTAAGTCTTCTGAGCTGTCATTTGAAGCAAATTCAAGAACAAATGCGTGATTTTGCAAAATCTATAAGTAGGCATGCTTGGTAGTTTATAGACGATCATGGCATGATAGAAAGGTACTCAAGTACAGGTAAAACTGACAAAGATAGAAATCTCAGAGAGAAGACACGACAATGTAGGATCGACTACCTCCGCTTGAGCCCCCTAATCTACAGAAATTAACTACACATCTACTACACCTTTATTCATGACAATTATAAGCTCTTACTAGGTTATGGCACTTGTGAGCAGAGACTTACAACTATAAAAGGATGGAAACAGAGTGCACAAAACTCAAAATAGAAGCATGGAAAGTAGTAAGAACTGTATTTTCATTACTTCAAGTGTAAACAGTGTAAATGAGTAGAGTACATAATGTTACTGCTTGGTATAATATTTTAAAAGAACATATGCTGTCCAAGATTTGTATTGAGACAAAATGGATGTGCAATCAGAAATGAGAAATCTGCAAGAGCCAATGGATGTGATAGAATTCACATACCCTGACATTGAGAAGGAGGCTGTCTATGTACAGTTGTATAAAAGTAGAAGAATCATTTGCCATCAAGAATTAAAAAGTCATCAAACATGTGTGCTGTGTGGTAGTGATACATATGTGTGCTAATGTGGTATGCAGTGCCATGGTAATACTGACTTCAGTTTGATCAGTAGCACTGCAGGGTAGAGTGAAGGAAAGCAATAGCTTATTCTGTTGGAAAGTCTGCATTATTTATCACAGGAGTATGTAGATCCTCCCAGGTTGACCTCCTACCAGGATCAAGATGGCCATTTTGACTTAAGATAAATGAGAAAATTCAATTATAGGCATTAGTGTCATATTTGTTTTCTACGAAATCTGTTCAAGTGAAGTATCTAGTTCCCTAATATTTCAAGAGTCAGTGTTCATGAGGGTTTATACACCATAGCATATGCTCATTTGCTAATTTTAAGTCTTACTTTGAATTAGAAATGTTGTGTAATTTTTTTCACTCTAACAAGTATGTGTGTGCGCATGCATATTCTTTTCTTTTCTCATGTTTCTCTTCTCCAACAAAATACAGTTCTTATATAAAATTGTTAGAAACATGTTATGCAAGTGTTCTTGATTTGTCTGCTCCTCTCGTTTGGAATTGAACTTTCTCGTCATTTGATCTAGCTATGAATGGAGTTGTGTTTGTATTTGAATTTCAGGTTGAATCAACAATGGCGATGCAGAATCTGCAGCCCAAAATAAAAGCAATTCAACAGAAGTATGCTGGGAATCAGGTTTTTTCTGACACTTATAATTATTGTGTCCAACCTTTTGACTATTTATGCCTTAAAATACCAGCAACATGAAATGAACGTACTTTGCTATTTGTAAACAATCCACCACTTTATTTTCCTTGAAGAAATTATTAAAAAGATGTTAGAACATATGTTGCAAAGTGACTGCTTGAGAAGCTACTTGGTAAATTTATTTAGAGCCCATGCATTTATTGTGTACGTTAAACTAGAATGCTTGATGCTGATTGAGTGATCAATATTTTAAATTATGTGTTATTAACCTGCTTGTTTTTTTCTTGTTATAAGAAGTTGTAGCCACCACTTTATCTAATTACACCCATAGATTGTGGATATACGAAGAAAACTATAATAATTTGAACAAAACAACACTTGTGTTGTCTATGTGTCTCTTCCTCATTTTTACTTGAGATGGCAATTATTGACAGTTTTGAATTTTGATTTGATGGTTGGTTTATTATCAGATAAAGTGACTTCCTATAATGCAGGTTAATTGTATCTGAGGAAATGTCTCTTTGGATTGTCTCATTATTTTCCTGCAAAGGAGATGTTTTCCAAATATCTTATCACAGGAATTAATTGTGAACTGATCTGTTTGGAGCTTCATGCTGCCAATAGTGTTTACGGATTGATGGTTTATAGTTCTATGGTTCTCCAGTGGTGAATGGGATAAACATCACTGTAATTTTGTAACACTTTCCATAGATTTGTGGTTTGTATTAGATGGAATGAACAAGATGTAAAGACTACATTGCAGAGTGGCTTACTATATAAGTCAGAGAATTAAACTCCAATCCATATAATTGAGTAACAGTCTCACAACAACAACATATCCTATGTACAAAAATGTGCAAATGATAGCATAAGCAAAACAATGCCTAAATAATGTTAACAGCATCAAGCCTTTATATGCATTATTACTAATCTAATACCCCCACTTAGTGACTAGATTGGATACATTTCCAAGTTTAACTCTAAACTTGACAAACTTATTTTAAACAAGTGGTTTGGTCATTATGTCAGCAGTTTGCTTTATTGTAGGACAATAATCAAAGACAAATGTCTTCATTATCAACCAACTAGTGAATGTAATGGCAATGAACTTCATATCCATGGTTCTGGCATGATAAGTTGGATTCTTCACCATCTTAAGCACACTTTGGTCATCGTAGAAAAGTGAGGTTGGTGCCATTTGGTCAAGTTGAAGGTTGACGAATGTAAAGTTTCAAGCAAGATGAGTGAAGTCCTAATGTTTAATAAACAAAATTATTCTTCTAGCATTGTATGAATCACACAACTGTTCATAAAAAAATACAGATATAATTTACACCTTCACATCAGTTTCTCATTCCTTCGAAAAACTTACAAGGAAACGTCTACAAGCTATCTATCTAATAACGACACAAAAACTCACTGTAAATTGCATTCTTCTATCTTGCTCCTATCTATATACTCTTCAAGCCATTCGAGGTCACTGATAACATCAAATTACCCCTGTGAACATGCTGACACAAACCTAGAAAGTCAGCTACAACTACACTACTAGAGAACTTGAAAATGGGGACATTATAGTCCACCCTTCCCAAAGATTTCTTGTCCTCAAGCAATGCCAATACAACCCCACAATCATCAAAGTGATCCAAAGTGAAACCAAGAATGATCCTAGGGTCCCAAGACAACCTAGGAGATTTGTAGCACCATCTTCTCAAGGTACTGTCCTGCAAGGTACCAATACAAGAGACCTCTCGAAAACCTCTTGTAAGAAGAGCAATCAGAAATTGCATAAACTCAGTCAACTCCTTAGAGAATTGCTCTTCGAAAGAACCAAATTGAGGCACCATAGGAGCAAACTCCAAAAAGCTAACATCAGCTTTCTCATTCCCAAAAACTGCTAGATTGCAAACTAATGTGATTCCAGGGTTCCAAATTAATCTCAGAAAAAATCCACCATGCTGATGTTGCGCCACTCTGATCATAACTGACAATCCATTGTGCCCACACTGCACTTTGCTTTTCGGGAACCCAAAAATGTAATCATAATAAAAACCCAATCTGAAATCCCTGAAAGGGTTGTAATCTATACCATGAAGCATATCCTACAAAGGCATCTCAGTGAAGTCCAAAACAACAATCCAATTGCCAAACTCAATCCTGGGATTGGAAAAGAAAATCTGCTCAGTCATAAGGAATAAAACTCAACATATCACCTCATGGCATCGGAAAATTGAAGCAGACCAGGGTTACACGGGGACGCGTCCCTGCCCCAAAACCCCCTATCCCTGTCCCCTGCCATCCCCGGTACAGGGGGATGCAAAGGGGACGTCCCCCTACCGCCCCCAAAACAACAAAATTCATAGGAAACGCCAGGAAACGTTTCCTGTAGGCTGAGAGCTTCAAGCATTAAAATACAATAAAAAAATTGTTTTTTTTAAAGTTTATTTCTCCTTCCAAAG
>VDFB02294478.1:0-33741 GCA_007258455.2 Sequoia sempervirens | reverse complement strand
ATGGAATCTTTTTTGTAACAAAGAATAATAACGTCTTTTCTAAAAACGGTTGTCATTTCAGAATCCTTGTCGTATGTCATTTTCAAGACCATTACTTTTGTAATGTAACGATTTTGGAGTGCATGTATATATAGGCCTCCAAGTTTCTAGTAGCAACATCTTTTGGCTATTCCCGGAGATAGGGGAAGTAGGGACAATCTTAAGTTTTTCTTTCAATACAGTTGATTGTATAGGGTGTTGGGCCTTTGTGCTCGCAATTTTGATATTGGAGAAATAGAGAAAGTGTTTTTAAATCTTTTCATTTGTAAATGTTTCTTTTGATTGTTAATAGACTTTGGGCTTTTGTAATTTCTTTTCAATATTGATTCTATTATATCAAACTGTATGTGCAATTATTTCTGGAAATTTGAATGCACAATAATTCATCTATTGAAGGGGAAATTTACTGCTCATTCTTTTTCCTCATTGTGGGTGTGGAATAAATAGTCTTTGTATCGTTTGTTTGTATTCACTTCATTCTGAATCAATTCATTGCATTTACTTTCATGGTCATGGGTTAATGTTAATATTCCTTTCCTGCTTTTTGGTTAAAAGCATACCCCAGTATTTTCCATTCATTGCATATCTTTCGAAGGTAGTTGCACCTTGTAAAATTAGTAGAGAGCACTTGCAAATACTATTGCGAGTGACTCAACCATTAGTACTATTTGTTCTTCTTGCTAGGAATTATGAGTCATTTTCTTTCATTCATTGTCGAAGGACAAATATGTTCGCTAACACCTATTAACTCTATTGCAACATGGCATGACTTAGGAGATAAATTGAATAGGCAGTTTCAAGATAAATCTGATCATTTCTCTCTAGTTGAACAAATGACAACTATTAAGAGAGCTCCACAAGAACAAATGATAGATTTCAATTTCTAATTCCAAAAGAATTGGAATAGAATTCCTGCTATGACAATACCTTCTATTGATCATGCTTTCTTATATTATCTTAAGGCTCTCAATAGTGATATCGCAATAATGATTCAGCCAATGGGTGGTGTCTCTTTACTTGGAGCATTTGATGTTGCCATTAGAGCTGAGAATAGTCTTATTCAAGTTGGTAAAATTGCACCTAGGCCTCCAATGCCCATATTTTCTGATATTCAGCCTCTAATGCCTATTCAAATGCCTACAATTGCTCCATTACCTATTGTTCCAGCCTTAGGCTATCAAGCATCTACTCATAATAGTGTTGCTCTAGCCCAATCTCAAGAGCTTCAAGAGATCAAAAACCTATTAAAAACGGTTGGTAATGATTTAGTGAATATCAAGAATCAGGTAGGCCAAAATCCAAGACCATATCAAGCATCATATCATCTTAATAGGCCACCTTATCAAGCTGATTCTCAAGCACAGAGAAAATATTATAATCCTAGACCTTTTCAGTCATATAATCCCAACATTCCTAGTGTTTCAAAAGAGCTAGTACCTATCCAGAACAACTTAGTTTAGGATTCTAATTGGTGTTTTCCATGCAATCAACCACACAATCAGTCTACTTGTCTCAATGGAATGATGAATCGGGCACTTATGGTGTAGAATCATGTTGTTGTCCAACAAAATGTGACTAGAGAAAAATTCATGAACAACAAGGTTCTCAAAATGAGCAAGGTACTCCTGATGTTGCCTTAATGAATTGGCAAGGTAGTGATTTTTGTGGAGTGAATCAACCACAAGGGAAAATTTAGTCTTACACATCTATTGCAACCAATACAAGGTCAAAGAAAAGGGTTGTTGATTTAGAACAACAAGCAAATAAGGACAAAAATCAGACTTCTACAGGTCAACAAGGTCAAGCTGGGCCCTCATCTTCCAAAAATGTTCATATTTTGATAAGGGGTCAAGCATTGGCTGGCAAAGAATAGCCAAAAGTCCAATCACATCCTATTCAATCCCAAACTAATGTTGTTGTTTCAAAGGGACAACAAAAGGTTAGTACTATTGCATTTAATATTGTGGAACACATGTAGAAAACTACTGTTAGTTTGTCGATGTTGGATGTTTTACATATTCCTGGGAAAAAAGATTTATTGCAAGATGCTTTAGCTAAGATTTTAGTTTTTGATGAGTCTATTAAAGAGTAGCCCAAAGTTGTGCTAACAAATAGCCCTCAAACCAAGAATGAGCAATTAGCCCAAGAGGCTAAACCACCCCCATTTTATGTCAGTCTAATTATAGCCCAATATTTAGTACACAATTGTATGATTAACTCAGGTGCAAGTAGCTCTATTATGCCAAAGCAATTAGTGGATAAACTAGGATTGACATATGAGCCTCTCTCAAAGGGAGTGTATCAATTAGATGGTACAACTATACAATCAGTTTGGGTGATTAAAATTTTTCCTCTTACCTTACATGCTTGTCCAAAAGTTTCAGTCCCACAAGATATCCATGTTATAGATTTGCCACCTTTCTTTGACATATGCCTCTCTAGGGATTTTACTACAAAGTTGGGAGGCTATTTATCATCAGATTGATCACATATGTTTTTCAAAACAAGATATGGCAACTAAGGTGACCATAAAATAAATACCCCAAGCTAAGGATAACATAGAGCCATATGTGCCTAGTTCCATAAACGCAAAACTAGCCATCCATGAGCAAGATGATCAATCCATGACTCTAGACCCCAACACACCTATTGAAGGTATACCTAATATAAATTTAGATGAGTGGGTTGTAGAGAATCATGAAGTTGACCCTTTTAATCACATGGATGAGGTAGGACTAAGGATTTATATGATTCATGATCATGATGCAGTTGTCCCAAATCTGGTTAAAGAGGAAACAAAATACTCTGAACATAAATCCAATTAGCTTTGGAAGTTATATTTTGATGGCTCAAGAAGAAGCAAGGTGGGTGTTGGTGGAGGTGTTGTGCTAGTTTCTCCAAGTGGTGTGAGGTATTATTCAGCCTTTGTTTTGCTTTTAGTTGTTCAAATAACGTTGCAAAATATGAAGCACTCATTCATGGCCTAGAATGGGCTGGAAAGAAAGGTATTAAATGCTTGCAAGTTTTTGGTCACATAAAATTAGTAGAAAATCAAGTAAGAAATATGAATGTGACAAATAATTATTTGTTTAAGCTTTATAAACATAGAGTTTTGGATTTAATTGAGGAATTTGATGCTTTCAATCTGCTGACCATTCCTAGAAACCAAAATAAAGAAGCAGATAGATTGGATGCCTTAGGTTCCTAGTTTGATATTCCAACTGATGTGCATAATGTTGAGGTATGACATTATGTGAAGGTGATAGTGAGGCCATCAATCCTAGATAACAACACAAATTGGTAGGTTTTTGAATGTGATGAGAAGATTATAAATTTTCTGATGGAGGAAGCTAAGTTTATAGCTGCAAACCAGCAAAAATGGTAGCAACAATATGATAATCAGATTTTACAATTGAAATTAAATAAGCTACCTAAAGGTTTGGTAACCTTAAAATAAATTTTTAATACTAATGATCAAGTTAGAAAGGATAAAGCTAGCATGTCAATGAAACAAGAGCACTATGAGCCCATAGAGATTTTCAAAGACATGCTTTTGAAACTTGGCAAGGTATGTACTAAGGAAGAGCAACATGCTTTTATTTTACTTTTCTAGGAGTTTAATAATGTTTTCGCTCGGAATTATGGAGATTTGAAAGGTTTTAACTTTGAGTTAGCTCAACACAATATTGAGTTGGAACCCAAGGTAAAACCAGTGAGACAAAGGCAAAGGCCTTTAAATCTCAAGTTGGAACATCTTATGAAAATAAAGTTAAACAAGTTGATCGAAGGTAATATTATCTTTCCAATTAAGCATACATCTTGGGTTTTTAACTTGGTACATGTTAGGAAAAATAACGGTGAGATTATGCTATGTGTTTATTTCCATGATCTAAACAAAGCCTCTCTCAAGGATCATTATCCACTCCCCTCAATGGAGCAGATTTTACAAGTTGTTTCAAGTTTTGACAAGTTTTCATTGTTAGATGGTTACTCAGGGTACAACTAGATTTTAGTAAAAGAGAAAGATCAATTCAAAACTACCTTTACTACCAAATGGGGTAACATGGCTTATAGAAAGATGCCCTTTGGACTGTCCACTACAGGAGAAACCTTTCAAAGAGCTATGGACTTGGCTTGCTAAGGCCTCATAACTAAATTTTTACTTGTTTATTTAGATGACATTACTATTTTCAAAGAATGCTAACAAATTTTTTGATCATTTAAGGTAGATCTTTGAGAGATGCAAAGAATATGGGATTTCTCTTAACCCAAAAAAGAGCATTTTTTTTGTCCATGAGGGTAAGCTTCTTGGAAATGTAGTTTCCAAGCATGGTATTTCAATAGATCCAAAAAGGATCACTGCTATTCTAGCTTTACCCCTACCAACACACAAGAAAAGATTGCAAATCTTTCTAGGTAGGATCAATTTTGCAAGAAGGTTCATTCCAAACATCGCAGCTCTCTTAAAGCCTCTTACTTCAATGCTTAAAAGAATATTCCCTTTAGATGGACTAAGGAAAGTAAGAGGATTTTTGAAGAAATAAAGGAGGCACTTGCAGTAGCCCCAACACTCATAAACTTAAATTTTTCTAAAGATTTTATATTATATGCATTTGAAAGTGTTGATACTATTTCAACTATGTTTTGTCAACAAAATGAAGAAGGATTAGAGCAGCCTGTGGCTTTCTTTAGCCAAGTTTTACAAGATTATGAGGTGAGATACTCTTTTGTTGAAAATCATTTCTTAGTTGTAGTTAGAAGCCTTAAAAAATTCAAGCATATGCTTTCTAACAATAAGATTTAGTTGTTGGTTTCTCATCCTACAATTAAGGATTTCTTGCTTAGCAAAGATATCAATGATAAGAGAGTAGGTTGGATAACTAAGGTAATGGAATATGATGTAAATATCAAGGTTACAAATCTTGTTAGAGGCAAAGGTTTATGTGAGAAACTTTCTAGAAATGAAGAAGATAGCAAAGAACTTGATGAGCAAGTTGTGACAATGCTTAACAATGAGGAACAAGTTGTTGTTCCAACTCCTTCCTCCAACTAGATTCAAGAAATGATACATTATCTTCATATCGGTGACTGCCCTAAAGGTTTGGACAAAGCAAAAAGAAGGTATTTCAGACTTCAAGCCATCCCTTATGTTGTTATAGATGGAGTTTTATATAAGAGGGACTTTCATGGGTTTTTGCTTAGGCATATTGAACCAAATTAGATTAATAAACTTCTGAAATAATTTTATGATGAGCCTTCTGGAGGCCATTTTGCACCAAGAACTATAGCTCTAAAGATCATGAGAGTTGGGTATTATGGGCCTAATTTTTTTAAAGATGCACATGCTTGGATCAGAAGATACAATAAATGTTCATTATTTGTAGGAAAGCAAAGGCTTGCAACCTTGCCATTACACCCAAGTCAGGTAGAACAACCCTTTGGAAAGTGGGGCCTTGATTTTATTGGCCCAAATAACTGACCCTCAAGTGCAGGTCACAAATGGATATTGGTTGCAACTGACTATTTTACTAAGTGGTTAGAATTTGTGGCATTGAAGGAGGCAAATGAGAGTGTTGTTCTAAACTTCTATCAGGATCTAGTTGCAAGGTTTGGTACTCCTAATTCCATTATTTATGATAATGCATTGGCATTTGTTGGTTTGAAAGTGTTTGATTGGTTTGTTAAAAATAATATATATCTGAATACATCATCCAATTATTACCCTCAAGGTAATGGACAAGTTGAATCAACCAATAAGAACTTGATTAAGATCATCAAGAAGACAATTGAGGATAATCAGAGAGCTTGGAATGACAAGTTAGAGCTAGCCCTATGGGCTGGTAGGATTACTCCTAAAAGAGCTATAGGTAATTCACCATATGTTCTCACTTATGGAAAAGAAGCAAGAATTCCAATTTTAGTTGAATTGCCAACGTTGAATTTGATCAAAGAGCTAGAAATGTTAGAAGAGGAGCCTATGGAAATTAGGCTTGCACAAATGATGAAGTTAGAGGAGGTAAGAAAAGAAGTATTTAGGAATTTGGAGATCCATCAGGCTCAAATGAAAAAAGAATTTTGATAGAAAAGTAGTACCAAGAGTGTTTAATGAAGGTGATCTTGTGTTTAAGTGGGATGAGCTTAAAAGTAAACCTATTAAGCATACCATGTTTGATGTCATGTGGGATGGCCCTTACGTGATTACTCAATGCAAGCAACATAATGCTTTTCAGGTTTCCAAGTTGGATAGGGAGGTGTTACCTATCCTAGTCAATGAGATTCACCTTAAATGATGTTTCTAAAGAGAAAAAGTTTGCAAATGTACATATTAGAGTAGAGTTTTCAAATAATAAGTGTTGATTGCACATCTATTTCAATTCAATTTTGGTTTTCTAATAAGTGTTGATGCACACTTTGTTGGTCCTGTTCTAAATAGAGTTGTGGTAGTTGTTTTTAGTTGCATTTTGCTAAGTTACAGAGGATTTTATGAGTTTCAAAGAGCAAGAATGGACTCCTATTCCCAATGGAAAAATATGTGCAAATGGTCTAGAATGCTTGGTAGGAAAGCATATAGCAGAAGTCACCAAAATTTTACCTAATTATGTTTACAGCTCAATCAGGTAGAGTTGGGACATCAATGATGATGAAGAGAAGAAAGGTACACAAAATTTTTGCTAAAGACCTCATATGTTCATTCAAACAATGCTATAGAAAGATTTTTTAGTTTATTGCATGCAATTGTTTTATAGGAAAGTGAAATTGTTTTCAAACTTTGCATAAAATAGTTTTTATATTCATTGCAAAAGAATATGTTCATAGGTTTCCCACACAAGCTGTGGGAATAACTGATATGATACAATAAGAAAAGGATATTGAATAATTGAAATAAATGACATATAAGAGAGGAGGGATTCGTCATTTCCTTAATGATGAAACCCACAACTGATTAGCTTCATCTTCAGTTCCTCCTTGAAGTTCTATTGTTTTTTGCATGAAGTACCTGAAAGGGTCAAAAGGAAGTGTGTTAGAGCTCGAGATTCCAACACTCTTACATACCAAACAGACAAGCATTCAATTTTTTTCTTATTAAGCATCATATCAGAAATTTAGAGATAAAAGCATCAAAGAATCAATTACATCAACATCATGACGATTCAGGAAAGAAAATAATCATCAATCATCATCAAGCTTTGAGGTTCATTGTTTTATTTAACTTGTTTGTTCACTGTGAAGGTATAGGTACATTTACCATTGTAGGATAGTTACATAATAACTTATGAGAGTTACAGTATGTGGAGGAAAATGTGGCTCCCATAAGGGTTGAGCCTAGCGTACTATTCTCTTACCCTCAAAAGAGGAATAAAGTGTAAAAGACATTTACAAAGTGCAGCTATGTAACAACATACAATATGTCCAATCATTAACAATTATCAAAACTCAGATACTCAGATATATACAGTGATAGTCTTATGTATAAAAGTCACCATCACTATGACATATAAAAGGAAATCAAGACCACTAAAGCCATGAAGCGCATGAAGAAAGGAAAGTTTTGAATGTCCAACAAGCAATCCATGAAAAGAAAATCCTTATTACCTTATGATAGTCAATAACAAAGGTGACATGTTTTTGCAATCTAGGACATTCATGTTTGAAGTGCTTAAAGTAAGAATATTGACATCAATGTTAGAGATAATTAGTGACCTGTGAGGCTTTAGGAATTGTCACCACAGTCAAAAGAGACAGGGACAATCATCATACATTCAAAGTAACATGGATGCATAAATATAGTTTTGGAGGTTTCATGGATACAATGGGTGGTATATGGATTATTATGGGAATCCATATTGGAATATGGTGAAGGAGTAACAGTGACCTTAACCTAGAAGAATCCAGGACTCCATCAAATAGGACAGTCCTTTTTCTATGCATATAAGGGTTTCTAAAAGCCAAATCCAAACTTGTGACGGTCATATCTCAAAAACCATGAACTGGGTTTTCGTGATTTTTTGAAAAAAAAAGGAAATAGTTAAATAAAAAATCCATTAAATTTCACAAAAACCTTGTTTTTGGTTTGAAAGAAAACTTCGCTATTCCAGAACAGTGAAGATGAATAAGGATGATGCCAAACATAAGAGAGGTCATTGAACATAGTAAAGGTTCATTGAATAAAGAGGGCAGTCTTGTGAGTAATCCTACTATTAACACAAAGGATTGCACTCACTTCTTGACTATCTCCTCATGAGATATCATATGGATAGTAGTGACATTATTCTATTTATCTTTTGAACATTTTTGTAGCATAGTTATTTGAGAAGAGATTCTGTAAACTTAAATTTATCATCTACAAACATATCGTCTAGCAAGTGGGCTACACCAATAGCATCCCCCATGTTGTGAGTTATTCAATTTTAACTTTGCCTAGATTTATGGTTTCATTCAAAAAATAAAAAAAATTAATAGTGTTGACTAATAAGCCTTGCATCAAATTTGAAACCTCTGGTGATGTAATTAGTGATAGTTCCTACATTGACAAATTTAAAGAGTTTTCTCTCTAGTTCCTCATACAAACTTGAGAAAAATTGATCAAGAAGTTATTTTTAAAAAATTGGGCCACATAGATATTTTTACTTAACCTTTTACATTAGAAATACCATCAAGGTGCTTCTCCTAAAAAATCTATTTAGAGTGATACACTCATTTTTTGTAACTTGATAAAAATCAAGGTAGCATTCACCATTCATATGCATGTGGAAACTATCTATCCATGGAATTTAGGCATATTGCTCTTTGGGAAGCCTTTAGAGGATATATTAATTTCAAGAATAAGGTGGTTGGTTTCTTAGAATCCTTTTCTCTTGGCTCTTTCTCTATTTACCTACAAAAGTGGATTTGAAAATCCAACACCCCAAATACGCATTTATGTGTAGAAATCACAAAAAAATATAATGAGAATAATCCTTCCTTTCTTACCAATATATCAAATATAAGAAGAAAAAAAACATTTCCTATAAATTTTGAGGGTGTGGGGTTGTTGGAGTATCTAATACATCTAATGGGTGTTTGCACCTTGCCCCACATTTGCAAATAAAAAAGCTTAGAGCTATTTTATTTTTTATATGAATAAATATTTAAATCACCATAGACATACATGGACACATAAATAGGTAAGTAGATAATATAGGTATTTTACTTACTTAAGAGCTATTTTATTTTAATTAAGTTATTTTATTTTGTTGAAGATTTACTTCATTTCACTTAAGAATTATTTGATTTACTACATATAAATTTTAACTTTTACTTAATAGCTCTTTGTAAAGGAAAATAGTATTTCCTTAAGTTTAATCCATGAGCATAATTAACCTAGACTAATAAATTATGGAGTTGAGTTGACTTGAATATTAAACCTAGTAATTAAAATGTGCATAAGTGATTAAAAAAATAAGTGTACTTACCTCTAGAGTTAATGAATGTACAAAGAATGATGAAGATGTAAACATAATATATAGATCGATATTAGGAACATAAGGTAACATATAGGTAATCAGCTTGGAATCAAAACATTCAATGGAATTTATGCAAGGATGAGTTTGATAGTCTAAGACTAATTTGTGACTACAAAGTTGTCTTATGTTTTTGAACTTGTCCTTTGTATTCTTTTGATCTCTACTCTACACTTCATTTAATCTCTTTTAAATTCTCTATATTTATTTAAATAATTAGGGACTTTGTGGTATTTATAAATATCTTAATCGTCATCATTTAGACACAAGGAGTCAAGTTATCTCAAATCAACCTAAAAAATTGAACAATGATAAAAAATAATAATCTTCAATGATATAAATGATCCTAGAATGCTTGTGTGTAAACTAGATTTCTTTTAGTGTATAAGTTGTTTTATTTTATGCAAATGATATTTGATTATATCTTTGGTCATCATAATTAGAGAATCAATTAAACACCTTAAATTATAATCATATAGCAACATATTACTCAAACTTGTATTTAGTTGGCAATAGACAACAAAGGTAAAGGTTGGAAGTCAAACATATATGAATTAAAAAAATTAAATTTAGATAGGATGAGTCCATGATCACAAACTAATCCTAAAATAGAAAAGGGGGTAGATCTCAATGGATCGCATGTGCATGGAAATTTGTATGAGTATATGATTGATAAAAAGTGGGTAGTAGATGCATAAAAATGTGTGTTGTGATGTAGTGGATAACACAAGGAAAGGGATGTGACTTTGCACAAAATTATGTCATTTTTCAATATATTTATGTATCAAAGCATTCCACTCAAACTAACACAAAAATAAATTGTAAATGGCACAGGTGTGCAAATTTCACCGTTAGATTTTCACCTAATTTGAGATGCTCATGAATCCTACAATTATCATGCATGTTTAAAGCATGTAGAACTCGCAAAAATGCACACAAAGTAAATATCTTCGACACTCAAAGGATATTTCCATGCGGTCCATATAAAGTAATGGACTCTATATCAACATGATCATTTTTTTTTCCTTTTATGTATGTATTCTCCATAATATAATTCTCTATAAGCTCATGTAATCAAATACATATCCAAACATAGGAATGTTAGTGATATGATATATACCCCTCACCCCAACAATTGGTTGTGTCTATAAGATACCATGAATTACCATAAGATGGAAAATAGTATATGAAATAAAATGTAAGATCTAATCATGTAAACACCTAAAAATATAGTCATGTAATTATATAAGCATATAACCATAGAATAATATAATTATAATTCTCTATAAGCTCATGTAATCATATACATGTCCAAACATAGTAATATTAGTGATATGATATATACCCCTCATCCCAACAATTGGTTGTATCTATAAGATACTATGAATTACCATAAGATGAAAAATAGTATATGAAAGAAAATGCAATCTAATCATGTAAACACCTAAGTATATAGTCATATAATTATATAAGCATATAACCATAGAATAATATAATTATATATAAATTATTTTAAATAATACATCTTGTAAGCACATAGATTGGAGATGACATTGAGGAATAAGTATGTTGCCCCAGCATAGGCAATAGAATGGTTATACAACTCTTAATGGACAAAATTACCCATATGAGTATAAAAGGTGTTATGATATGTTAATTACCCCCATGTGTCTTCCAAGAACATAAGAACATAAAATATAATGAAGGAAATAAGTTCATAGTGGTATAGAATCAAAAATGGCCCAAAGGGATAATAACATAAGATGTGTCATGAAATATCATATTAAATAAGAGGCTTCATATAGGTAAGATAATATGATAAAGTGCAACAATGTGTAAAGGGGGAGTTAAATGTCCCCAATGTTGAAGATTATGTTAATAATAGCACAAATGTAAAGGGGGTACGTATGATATCCCCATGTGTAAAATATGGAAATGATAATATAACTATACAAATGGAAGAAGATGGTGCCCTCAATGTGACTTGAAATATGTAGAAATGTAAGCACATAGTCATAGTATATAATAATCAACTAGGATAGTAATTGAATTGTGTAAGAAGCAACAATATATATTATATTGATAGATAGAAATCATAATATATGTATGAATAAGATATAAAAAATAAATCACATGTGAAATTGAATATATTTCTATCAAGGGTCTCTTATAATCTAATAATAATGAATAATAAATGTGCATGTTGCATGTATGAAATAAATCATAAAATAAATAAGGCATGTGTGGTCTCAAGTTATGTTAATGTGCGAAGATAAAAATCATAGATCAATGTGTAATAGTATCCATAAATAATCATTAAGGCATAATGAAATGATATGTATAGATTTGATCATCAAAGCATGTGTGTAGCTAGATGCCCCTAGGTGGGAAAAATAACAAAATGAATCTCATAAGGTTTTGGGGAAGCATGATTCCCCTCCAATTTCATATGATAGATTAAGAATAATGATAAGATAATGAAAACATAGTAAATTATGGGGAGAAAATGGTGACCCAAAATTTAATGATAAGGCAATGAAGGCATGTGGTGTAGTCACAAAGGCACAATATAGATAGGGAAGGCATGATGCCCCACAATTTAAGGATAAATACTAATGATATGAAAAAGGAGGGAACAAGGTGGGGGAAGTCATGATACCTCTAAATATAAGGATATGATAATGTAGGGTCAAAATTATAGGCTCTAAAAGTGTGATGTATCAATGTAAGGATTGTTGTGTAGGATCTAAGAAGCACAATGTACCAATATATTATATTGTATAAGATCTTGCAAACACGATGTGTTAATCTAATATTAATGTGCATGTTCATAAGTACGTGATAAAATGATGTAAGATCAATATGAAATAAACAATGATAAAGACTAGGGAACAATCATAGGCATAAGTATATGATGTAAAGAAAGATAAAATATGTTAAAATGGTAAAGGCTATGAAAGTAAAGGAAAATTGGAAAACTAAGTGAGAAATAAGGAAAAAGGAAATGATAAATAAAATATATTTGTAAATATGGTGTAAAAAAAAATAGGGGAAATATATCAAGCAACGAAAATGAAAACCAAAATGACTACCCAAGTGGGGTGCATAAGCTTAAAACCAAAGGTAATAGGTGAAATGAGTGTTCAAAGAACAAAATACAAAGTTTGGCCAAGAAGATTAAAACTTAGACATATAACGTGAATGAACGAGTAGGCAAGGGGGTGGTATAAGAAAAAAGGCCCAAGATGAAACAAAGCATATGAAAGAGGTTGCACTAACAACATAATACATGTTTGAATTCACTTGTATCAATATGCAACACTAAATGTGTCCTTGTGTCATCAACATGCTTACAAGAAACATGTAAACATGCAACTAAGAAAAATAAATCAAAAGCATAAAATATGGTGAGCAATGATCGAGATATAAGCAATAATTCATCTCTCATATCCAATGGTTTCTCATTTATATCATGTGTAACCTCAAAATAGGGTGCAATATAATGAAAATTAGGTTTAGTGTATGTGTAAGTCATATGAACAATAGGAGAGCATAGAAAAAAAGATAAATCATGAGAGAGATCATCCCTAAGTCCCTAATATCTTCATGTGAACTAGGGCTAGAGAAATCATCATTGATGAGCCAAATTGTAAAGAAAGTGTATAGAAAACAAGATTTATCAAATTGTTGTAAATATTTACCACTTAGGTATAATATAATTTTTTATTTTTTTTTAGCAAAAGTGGCGAGCCACTGTAATATATTAATATATATAAAAATATTTTGTACATAGACCTGGTTCAAAGGGCATACCGACAGGAAAGAACCAAGAAGAAAACCTTCGGTTATAGCCTGAATAGTAATTACAAAAGATTACAAAATTGTCCCATAGATTGTTACAAATTTGTTCCCGAGTAAGGACCCATAATAGATTTTCAAAAAACTAACTGCCACCCTATTACATCCTTACTTCATTCGATATCCACCCTATTAGGGGACTAATTTATAAATTTACATCCACATACATACAAAATTGGTGATTATCGAGATTTTCAATACTACAAAATACATCAAGCCTCAAAATTAGGCTAGGCCCATAATTAGCAGATATAACTTTCTTTTTTCAGCCAAATACGAAAAAAAACAAAAACAAAAAACAAAAAACCCTTTATTCTTCCATTGTCGTGATGTCGTTCTCTCCTTGGTTCTCGTTGTTCCCTGATCGTCACTACCTTGACCCTTTTGATCCATTCCTCTCTTAAAACCCTTCCGCTGGAAACATTGAAAGCTATGAAAAAATATGGCCAAAGGAGTAATTAAAGAGTTCTTTGCACGATTGATGAAGAAGGATATCGACCATGTGAAAAATGATGTATTTAGGTAGCCTCTGCCACAACGTTTGGAAATTAACCATCTATCACAGAGCTTGTTTAAATATTATTGCCCATGTACTAATTGTCACCTGCAAAATCTTTCAAGGGATAACGAAAATAAACTCTGTCGTCGATCATTTAGGAGCACCTTTCCCACCTCATTTCTGACAAAAGGATATGATGTTCACACAAGTTTTCCAGTCACATGGAGTAATTTCTAATTTGATTTTTCCCTTCAGAGTACAAATATCAAATGAGATCAAGCTTTGATATACATTAATGGAACAAATTTTAAAATTGTGTACCAAACATGAAGCTTGTGACTAAAGATAGATATCTATTGTGTACTGAGCTTTGAACTTGTTGCAACGAATAATCCTTAGGTCATTATTTTCTTAACAATACCACCCTTACTTTTTTGATAAATGATGCCCTTACTTAACATATTAACCCTTCCTGCAAATTTATCTCATCCTGTTTAGCAATTTGAGCTAGATTTGGAAATTGTGAGAGTGGTGAGAGGTCATGTAAAATAGATATTTTCTGCTTTGTGCAACCCATATTGGCTAAACAATCAGCCAAATTATTGCCTTCCCTGTATGTGTGTGTGATAATGTAGCTCAGAAACTTATCAAGTATGCTCGATGCTCGATGAAGGACATATTGGAGACACCAATTATGAATCTTTTGTTCTTTACAAGCATTAACTATCAAAAGTGAATCTCCTTCAATACCTAAATTCAATGCCAATTCCAATCCCAATAGCAATGCTCGTGATTTTGCTAGATTATTAGATCCTCTAGAAAGATATTTTGAGAATAGGGCTATTAGTTTACCTTCTGAATTTCGCAAACAAAAACCTGCCCCTGATTCTCCTAGGTTACCTTTAAAAGCACCATCAAAGTTCAATTTTGTAAAACCATCTTGAGGAGCCTTCCATTTTACATGTTTCTTGTTACATTTTTCTGCATTTGACTACAAAAGACTACCTGGGAAAGGGAGTTTTAAGTATTTTCAACTTTGCAATATACAACTATCCTAGTTAGAGAAGGACGAGCTAGTATTTTTAAATTCTTGAACACTTGCATTGACTACCTCTGAGACTATTTTTTCTATCTTTACATTTACAACATCATTTGATGAAGCCTCTTTCCTGATTATGTGTAAATTTCTTTCCCACCAAAGGTTCCATATAACTAGCGTTGGGATAACTTTCCATGTGCATGCAAAGAATGAAGATTTATAGATTACTGGCCAACTTTAAAACAAATCCCAAAGAGAGTTTGGCAAGGGGGTATAGTAACTGAGCTTATTAAGTACAAACTCCCAGCTTTTTTGTGCAAACTTGCATCTCACGAGTAAATGGTCTACCTCCTCAAACTCCTCATTGCAAAGAGGACACAAGAAAGGGTTAGCTATTTTTAATTTAGTTAACCGGTCACTAGTCAAAATACACTTCCTCAATGCCAACCATGCAAAGCTCCCCGCCTTGGGCAAGATTTTTCTATCCAAACAAAAGGAATAAGCCCTTTGTGTAAAAAGGCGACTTGAGTTATGATTTAGAGCCTTGCAACCTTGTTTGACTATATAATTTACATCCCTTGAAGGAGCCCATATCAATTTGTTTGAGTTTAAAGAGAGATAAACCATTCGATCTTTCAACACTTTTTGTAAGTCATTGCACTATTGGATGGATAAAGAGGGGTCTGATATTTTTTTCCATGATACTTTACCTAAAATAGGCTCAATTGATTGAACATAATTCAACAAAGAATCTCCCCAATTTTCAATTAATATTTCCATTACCAGGAGGAGAGTTGGGTTAACTTTCAAAGGTGGGTTACCATTCCATGAGTCCATCCAAAAATTAACACTTTGTCCATTGTTTACGTCCCATGAGATGTATGAAGTAATCAACTTCCTACAAGAGATTAAAAAATTCCAAATAGCTGAGCCTTTTGGAGGGTTAGCCACAGTAAAGACTCTTGTGGGATCCATACTATCTAAGTATTTTCCTTGCAATAACCTACACCATTTGGCCTTAGGATTGACATACATCTTCCATGCTAGTTTTGCTCCAAAAGCTTTATTCCTTCCCAAGAGGTTTAACATACCTGCCCCTCCTTGAGATTTTTCACATGGCATAGCTTCTAAGGAAATTAGGGGTATTTTCTTTTGCTCATCAATATTACCTTTCCATATAAAGCTTTTGATTATTCTCTCAATTTCTACAATAATAGATTTTGGTGCCTTTAAAACTGCAAGAAAATAATTAGGTATTGAAGACAAAATTGCTTTTACTAGTAAAATTCTCCCAGCAAGAGACAACCATCTAGCCTTCCATGTCAGGATCCTTGGTTTTAGTTTTTGAATTACTTTCACCCAATATGATGCTTTGTTTGGGCCTGATAAAAAAGGTTTTCCTAAATATGAACAAGGGAGGGAAGCTTTTTGGAACCCCAAAAGACTAACTATCTTTTGTTCAATTGCCTCACTTGTGTTTAGGATATAGATTTTAGATTTTTTTGGATTTATCTTTTGGCCTGATGTTGAGGCATATTTATCTAATACTTCCTTGATTTGTTTTGCTTCTACCAGTCATGCTTTCCCAAAAAGGTTTGTATCATCCGCAAAGAGAGAATGTGTTATCACCAAGTTCGTGTTTTCAATTTGAATTCCTTTCCAAAGTCCAAGAGATTTTATTATGCATAATAAACCTACTCAAAGCCTCTGCCATAATTATAAATAAGAAGGGAGATAATGGATCCCCTTGTCGTACTCCTTGTGTAGCACTAAAGAAGCCTATGGGTGACCCATTGAGTATTATGGAAAATTTAGCCCCTGATAGATAGGCAAGAATCCATCTGTACCATCTCATAGAAAAACAAAATCTTAGCATCACTTTCCTCAAAAATCCCTAGTTGACCCTATCATAATCCTTCATTATATCTAATTTGATGATGATAGAAGGGATTTTATTTACAGAAATAGAATGCATGGTCTCATGAGCTACAATAGCCCCTTCATATGTCTCTCTTCCCAAAATGAATCCTCCTTGTTCTTGAGAGATTATCCTTGGGATAATAGGTTGTAACCTTAAATAGATTGCCTTAGAAAAAATCTTATAGATTGTATTACACAAGGATATAGGTCTATATTCCACAAATGATGTTGGGTTGCTTACCTTGGGGATAATGACTATGTTGGTTACATTGAACTATTTAAGTAGGGACCCTATTCTCCTTGATTCTTCAAGTGCCCAGAGCAAATCAAAACACACAATATCCCAACATTTTTGAAAGAAAAGTGTGGTAAAACCATCTGGCCTAGGAGCTTTATCTATAGGCAAAGGAACAACTACTCTTCTAAGTTTCTCTATCATAAAAGGTTTTAATAACTCTTCATTCTTTGAAGTTGATACAGACGCTGGAATTGAATCCAATAACTCCATCTCATCCTTTCCATTTTTCTCACTTCTGACTTGTAGGGAAGATAAGAGGTTAGAGAAAAATCTGATACATTCTCTTTTAATATCTTCCTCTTCAGTAAGCCAAATACCCATGGGAATCTCCTGAACAGATTGAACAACCTTTGCACCCCCTTGATTTGGGTAGAAACATGAAAGTATTTAGTGTTTCGATCACCCTCCCTCAACCACAATTCCCAGTATTTTTTTTTCCAGTAAGCTTCCTCCCTTGCACACTGTTCTTCCCAATCCTCTTGTAGTCTCTTTTGATTTTCATACAATGAATCATCCATTCCCCTTTGAATTATATGTACATTAACTTCTTCTAATTCTTTTCGAATGAGCTCTTCCTGGTGGAAGATGTTTCTAAACACTTCCTTATTCCATCTCATGAGTTGTTGTTTGACATACATCAATTTTTTGCACAACTAGAACATCATTGTTCCCTACTCATAAGGAGTTGATAACCACCATTGACGAATCAACTCTACAAAGTTAGGATGTCTAAACCACATTCTTTCAAACTTGAAGGAAGATTTGAAAGGAGTAGAAATATTTGATATGACAAGTGAAATTGCATAATGATTAGAATCTAGGAGAGGCAAAATCTCATATATGAATTGGTGATGCAAAGAGAAACAATTTGGAGACACAATATATCTATCTGATCTAATTGCAATATTGAGAAAACCCTTCCTTCTATTAGTCCATGTGAATTTACCCTTGACTAGTATTATATCTTTAAGAGAATTTGTACTGATGAAAGAGCTAAAATATGACATCACTTTAGATGGAGGGAAAATACCTCCAATCTTGTCCTAAAGGGATGGAATGGCATTGAAATCTCCGGACAAAATAAAATTATTATCTCCCAACTCTGATATTGCTTAGGTGAGTTGATCCCAAAGATTTTTTTTCTCCACTATGGGCGTTGGGCCATAAATGTTGAAGAGCCAAAATTTGGTATCAAATTTGGTTACTTCCAATAATTTCCAGTTGCATTCATTTCTAATCAAAACCACATAATTTTTTTTGGGTTCCAGAGCACGATCAAACCCCCAGAAGCTCCTTGATTAGGGGAATGCTTTGAATTCCACAAGTCATGCCATTTTTGAATTGTCAATTTATATGTGTCTATTGAAGTTTTGGTTTCCTGAAGAATGACCATATCAACTTTGCATCCATCAATTTGATGCTTGATGTGGGCACGCTTGTCAAGGGCATTAATGCCCCTGACATTCCATGATAAGATCTTCATTGTACCCAAGGAGAGCAACATACTTTCCTCAAATGCTTATTTGTTGAGCTGACTATGGTGTCATGTAAAGTTGTTTGTCGCCCTGCTTCAATTTCCTCTTGTAGTTTTGCAAAATTTTATTTACAACCTCTCTTTCCGGGGGACTTTTTTGGAGTTGATTGATAAGGTATAATATAAAATTACTAATCTAGTATATATAATATAAAATTACTAATAAGTAGATATAATCTAAATATGCAGTCGGTGAAGGAAAAATGGTTTACATGTGCAAAGAGGCTTTTGTAGAACAATCATAATAATCATGTAATAACTACTCATCAAGGCTCATAGTATCATCATGTAATGAAGGTAATGAAGTGTAAATAGTTCCAATATGAGATCCTAATGAAATATCAATATGCAATTCATCATCATGGGAGATATCATTATGTGAAAGACTATCCATAGAGTTCTCATGATGTGTACAAAAATGATCACCCTAAAAATTGCCATCATGTACAAAAGAAGGTGTCATATCAAAAGCACACGGACTTATGAAATTATCATGATATGTAGAACTTGGATATCATCATAAGGTAGAAAATTTTCATCCATAAGTATATGAACAGTACCCTCATCATATGATGAATCATCTAGAGCAATGTAAGGTACAATTTTATCATGCGTGTTATTCACAATGGATGTATTGTGATGTGAATCATATGAAGGAAAGGTACAATGCAACTAAATTGAGAAAACTATTATCAATTTCCATATAGGAAGTATGTAACATATAATCACCATGGAGGAGTGAAGAGCATCCAATAGGGAAGGGAAAGTGATGTTTGAATCCCTAGATGAAGAAAATTAATATATGATGATACAATTATTCCATAGATAATGTGATCCCCTCCATATCATAAAATTTAATGAGTGCATCAAAGATAGAAGGATCACATTTCACCAAGTCTATGAACATGTCAAAATTATTAAGAGAAGCATGAATAAATGTCACTTGGATAAAAGACTAGAATAATCCATTATATGGAAACAAGGGTCTATCCAAGGATGCAGGGTTCACAAGAAGAGGCAATAAAGGCTCAAAACCTAGAAAGAGTAATCAAATGAAGTGGAAATAAGGTACAATATATTATAGTTTAGAATATAAGTTCTAAATAAAATTTTAAATAGATGCAAAATATAAACCCTAGAGCCAAGATAAGGGTGGGTAGGGTAGGTGATAGATATAAAGTATTAATTTAGCACCATAACATAATAAAGGTATATCAATGAAGCACAATGATGAAATTTAAGGAATTTTTAGATTTAAAAATAATATGTAAAATTAGAAGAATGTATATTTAAAAAACCATAATATGCTAAGAGGTCTTGGGATGTAAACTAGGTCATGTAGGATTGGTCAAGTTCACCAACCAAAATGTAGTGAAAAATAATCTTTCCTTAAGCCTAGTCTAGGCTAATCCAATAAAGTGTGTATACATAAGCACCATTAAGCTAGAATAATTGATTTTGATTTCAAGCCTTGAACATTAAATTTATTAATTAAAATGTGTGGGAATGCCAATATAAATGATTGTACTTAGATCTATGATTGATGATTGTACAAAGATTGATGAAGATACAAATCTAGTATATATCTAGATTGGGAACAAAGGGTAATAGATTAATAATCACCTTAGCATCAAAATATCACATAAAATCTATATAAGGGTCCTAGTTTGGTGGCTTGAGACTTATTTGTAACCACAAACTTGTATGTCGTTTTCAAACTTGTCCTATTTATTATGTCAATTGTTGTTTAGTTCATTTGATCACTCTTGACATGTATTCTTTGTGTTTCTTAAAATATTTGGGTACTTGGAAATATTTAGAAATACCTTAAAAGGGTTGTTGATTAATGACAAGGATTCAAGTTCTCCTAGATTAACCCCAAAAATTAAACAATGGTTAAAAATAATAATCTTAGTTATGGAAATGCTCCTAGAATGCTTCTATAAAAACTAGATTCTTTTTAGTGCATCAATTGAAATATTTAATGCAAATTATATATAAATATCTCTCTCAATTCATTGAATGTGATAAGAATTAATACATAGAATGCCTTAAAATATAGGGACATAACAACATATTGCACAAACTTGTTTAGTCATGTAATCAACATTGGTTAGGGAGGGTAAATGCAATAAGTTAGTCACATTTAAATTAAAAATAATAATTAGGGCAGGATGAATTTTTGGTTGCAATAATGACCTTGCAACTACAAAATAATCTTGGGGCTAGATCTTGATGGATAGGTGCATGGAAATTTATGTGAGTATACAATTGGTGCACTAAAACTAACTTAGGCACAAAACTAAATAGGAAATGGTAGGTATGGGCATGTATAGTTCACTGTTACACTATTTTATTGTAGATGTTTATTTTATTCTTCACTTGAAGAATTATGTTTTAAATAATTCTAAAAAGTTAAATAAAGCAAATTATTTACTACTTTTGAAAAATTAATCATTCATTAATTATTATTTTTATTTATCAGTTGTGAGGAGTTCTTGGGAGCATACTCATGTCATTATGTCACATACCTTGTTCTCGCTATAGATTGCACCTCTTGACATAAATAGAACATAATGTAAAAGATATGATTTAACTATAAATTTTATATGTTATTTATTTTGTAAGTAGTCAAATTAAGAGATTCTATTAGAGTCCCCACCCATCTCAAAAGAAACATAAATACATGCAAACATTTAGAAGTAGGACTCAACCTACATAAGAGGCTTAAGGATGTTTGAAACAAATGATCAATCCATTTTAATGATTTAGTAAAACTAGAGAGTGGATATTTAATTGACACCGAGCCCACAAAATAGATGCTAAATTGACTAGCCTTGAGTTGGGAGCTTCCTTCTACCTTTTCAAGAAAGAAGGGCCTTCATTGTCTACTTTTAATTTAAAAATTATTTGGTCTTCTTACAATCTATTTGAGAGATGATTATGGTTTATGAGGAAGCAATATAAAGTTCTAGTTTGTTTGGAACTTATGACTCCTCTCCACCATCTCTTGATAGTTGTTGTTCGTATTTATTTATTATTTATAAATAGTATTAATTTAATTATGTTGAGAGGTGTTCTACAATGGTAACAATGGTGGAATATAATAACTTGAACATGTTAACAAAAACTCTTATCTTTTACTTCAAGTTTGAAACACATTTACATGTCAAAGTATTAATATTTAATAATAAATATAAATATAAATATATATTTTTTTATTTTTAGACTGCAAGAATCGGGTAGCACGACCCCCTATAAACTGCAGTGACCGGCGGCGCTGGCGCGACATGCCCTCCGGTACCACAGGACGGGGGAGACTAGAACTCGTGACCAGCCGAGCCACAACGGAATTACTTAGCCAACCGAGCTAGGGCCCCCGCCCATAAATATAAATATATGAAATACTAATGAAATAAAATTTTATTTTTGTCCTTTGTCTAAACATAAATTTAAAAACAAAAATATAATCTTTTATAATGAGTGAAATGATAGTATAGTTGAACTAGCATACATTTCTTAGACAAATCTATGTAGTAGAGGTTGAAAGATATCCTTGTCAATTCTACTTATACATCACATTTTTTTAAGATATTGGACATTGAGAATGATCTTGAATGTCTTTTACAGATATTCAATTGATATAGTAGTTATAATTATTTAATGTAATATAATAATTAATTATTGTAATGAAATAAATGTGTTCATGAAAATAACTAACATAATTTGACAATCATTTACATATCAAATTAATAATCAATAATTTAAAAATATAATAAAAATTTAAAAATAAATCAAATTATAAAATATATAATTTAAATATTTAACTATCGTACTTGTATATTAATCATAGATGACAACTTTTATTTATTATTATAATTGTAAAATAAAAACAACTATATAAAAATTAATTATTAATTTATATTTAAATTTGATTTTTATGCCCATACCTCCTCCCCACTATGTAGATATCAACTAAGTTCACCAAAAACAAACACTTAGATATATTACTATGTCATACAGTTCAATATTAAAATGTCACTGACATTTAACCATATAAATAGTATATTATATTAATATTTTAAAATCTTAATTTATAATAATAATAATAATAAAACTATAATGCCCTTTCATTTCGTAATCAAACATGTACTTTATTGGAAGCTTATAAGCCACCAATAATACAATAAGATAAAATTTTACCTTTATAAATAAAAGGTGTTGGGTGAAGTGACTTTTGGAAAAAGTAATTAATTAATTAAATCTCAAAGGAAGAGTCTAGATTCGTTCCATATAGCTGGGAATAAATTGACACCGTCCCATGCCCTATTATTAAATAAAAATGGTTCACATTGTTTGCCATCATGAGGATGAAACATGGGAATCACTAAGTTGCCCAGTTGATTTCTTAAGTTGATTTCTTAGGTGTTATTCTTTATCATAGAGATAGAGTGTGTATTTTTTAATAATATTTATATTAAGTACGAAGATAACTTGAGATTAGACAATTTAATTATTTTATTTGAAAAGGTCAAATTTGACAAAATAATATCGTTCTTTAATTTATTTTTTATCATAAAATGTAATTTTTAATGATATTTAGATAATTAAATTATTTTATTTAAAGAAAAAAATTAGACAAAATAATATTTTTATAAAATTAATTGAATAGATATTTAACAATATATTTTATGATACTCTTAATCTTATAAACTAATAATCTTTCTTAAAAACTAATTAGTTTAATAAATGGTATTAAAAGCTTAGGTTATATTGATTAAAGGTAGGGCCATAGTTCTGAAATTTAGACAAGGAATAATAGCTTTTTGTTTTCGTAAAAAGTAAAACAATTGAGTAGTTGTAGAAAAAGATAATTAAAATGATGATGAAAGTTCAAAGTTCCCTTACAAGGAACGAAAAGGTTGGTGGGGGGCGCTTATCACCATTCTAACTCTTGAGCTTGGAGGGTACCTACATGCCAAGAGAGTTGAGGATTCCATATCATCTTTATATATGTTTTTTTTTTTTAATTATTATTTCATATTAAAGAAAATAGGAAATTATAATTTGTATAAATTATTGGAAGGAAAAATTAAAAAAAGAATAAATTTGATAATAGAGAAAGTCAAAAAGTTTTTAAAAAAGCACTCCATCATAATTACCAAAAATTCATATATTATTAGTTCATCTAATAGCGGAGTTGGCTTGGGCCATGGGTTTGCTCCCCATAGGTCTCAAGTTTGACCCCCTACTCTCGCGATTGACCTGTGGGCATGTATGCAGGCTGTGGCGTCCACCCGCAGGGGGCTAGTCTCGCCCTAGCTTGCCCTAGGTACTCAAGGTATGGGCTACTAGGCCATTATTTTAAAGAATGATTTTTTAGTGTTGATTTATATATAATATAAAAATATAATTTAAATATAATATTCTATATTAAATTATAAATGATATAAATATCTTAAATATGTTTATTAATTTTTTAAAAATATCAATTTAAAATTATTTTATTTTGTTTTAAAATTATTTTTATTATTTATAAATTATTTTGTACTTTTAATTTTTTTAAATGAATATCTTCTAAATATATTTTTTTAAATTTTGTTATTTGATATGATAGTCCTTCATTATAGAATGCGTTGTTTTATAGAATAAAATAAATAATTATAAAAATAAAAATAATTTATATAAAGTAAAAATAATCTAGTTTCTTGTTGTTGTTGCTTTTCTTGATGTTCCATTAAATTCTTGTGATAAAATTTCAATTATATCAATAATTTAAGTCTTATTCAGATGTTAATTCAATGCTCAAAATTCTAAATCTTATTCAAATGTTAATTCAGGGCTTCAATTTCAACTCTATTAATGTTTTGTTGTTGCTTGAATGAAATTGAATACTAGTATAGCCATCATAATAGTCTTTTTATATTGTGAGTGGCAGGGTAAATTAGTATAAAAATTAAGTATGCCTTCAACAAAAAATTGCATTGTTGACTTTTAAATTATTATTTTTCAGAAAAATGACTTAGACTAAATATAAGTATGTACTAGGTATACTTAATTATATGTTTGTAAAAAATGATTTACACTTCTTGAAATAGTGGGCTATTATCTAGTATAATTTTATTATGATATTGCTATCAAGATCCAACTATGTAGTTTTATGAGTCAAACTCATTGACCCATGTTTCATGAGTAGTGGTTCACATGAACCCATCTCTCATGATAGCAAATGGTCCACTTAGCACTCATTGCATCTAGGTGATGCTCACCGAGGTGAAGCACTGGGTCTTCCCAGGAGATCACCCATCCCAATACTACTCTAGCTCAAGCGCGCTTAACCACAAAGTTTTCCCCAAGATTAAACCCACTTAGCTTGCAACCTCATTTGCAAAACCTTTAGCAAGTGTCGTGCCTCACTTAGCTTGCAACCCCATTTGCAAAATTATCTAATATAATTTTATTATGATATTGCTATCAGGATTCAATGTGTAGTTTTACGAGTCAAACTCATTGACCCATGTTTCATGAGTAGTAGTTCACACAAGCCTATCTCTCATGATAGTGAATGGTCCACTTAGCACTTTGTGAGTTTACCCTTGGGGAAAACTTTGTGGTTAAGCATGCTTGAGTTGGAGTAGTACTAGGATGGGTGACCTCCCGGAAGGCCCAGTGCTTCACCATTATTAGCATCACCTAGATGCAAAGAGTGTTAAGTTGACCATTCACTATCATGAGAGATGGGTTTTTGTGAACCACTACTCATGAAATATGGGTCAATGAGTTTGACTCGTAAAACTACACGGTTGAATTCTGACAGCAATATCATAATTTGACACATTGTGGAAAATACCTCCTACTTATGGGGCTCTATAATGAATGGTTCATAAGGCACAACACTCACTGAAGGTTTTGCAAATGGGGTTGCAATCTAAGTGGTTTTAACCTTGGGGAAGCCTTTGTGGTTAAGCATGCTTGAGCTAGAGTAACTTACTAGGATGGGTGACCTCCTGAGAAGGTCCAATGCTTCACCTCTATGAGCATCATCTAGATGCAATGAGTGCTAAGTGGACCATTCAGTATCATGAGATATGGGTTCATCTGAACCACTACTCATGAAACATGGGCCAATGATTTTGACTCGTAAAACTACACGGTTGAATCATGATAGCAATATTACAACTTGACACGCTGTGGAAAATACCTCCTTCTTATAATTTTATTAGTTTTATGCAAAAAATGACTAGCAAGAATTTAATTCATCTATGATTAATGACTCATAATTATTACAATAATACAATATTTATACGATTGAATAGTCACTAAATTTCACTCCAATTACAATTTTAACTATCAAATCACAGATATGAATCAAATACAATGTGGTCAAGTACCTTGTTAATCCAAAAATCATGTTTCCATGAATTTAATTTAGATCTATTTAAATTCACAACTGGGCATATTCTAACAACTCTATTATCCTACTAAAAAAAAATCAAAATCACTACTATTTCATAATATTTATGTCAATTAAATATACAAAATAAGCAATAGCATAAATCAAACACAATGTGTCTCTTGTTTGTACTGATGGTGTTTGCATGTGTTGGGCTAGAAGAATTTATGTTCCAACCTTTTGTTGTTTATGAATTAGGGTGGTGACAACATGTTTTGCAATGGTTTTTATAAGTGTATCATTGTTGCCCACTTCATTTGTTTCCTTGACAAGTTGCTTCTTCAAAGAGTTCAAGTGTTGTGGGTGGTAAGATGGGTAGGAGGAATAAAGGAAAGTAAAATTTTGTTAAGAAGATTCCAAAGCAAAGGAAATGTGGGGTCTTTGATGAAGAGATGATAACAAACTTTATGAAATTCATTGAAAATGATATTAAATGTTTAGATCTTTTGCATTGGGTGATTAGAATTTGAGAACTCACCAAAGATATGGATGGGCCTCTAAGAGTGGGGATTCACTTTGCCATAGACAATATCTTTCTTAACCCTACACATACCAGGGGAGGTGGAATATTTTTTATGTGACTCAAACATTGTCACATTCCTTCTTTCCTTTGAATGTTTGAAGATGTGGTTCACCATAATGAGGTTTATTTCAACTATGTCCTTGATCATTTACATTCTTCCAAGAAACTATAATTGTGGTTGTAGCATGTGGTGGAGAAATATGCTAAGGGTTTGAAGGTGACACTTCCTATGAAAGTTATTTCATCATTTTTTGACTATTGTGATAGTGAGGGTTTAGAGGATGTAAAGGTGATGGCTTTATCGAGTATGTCTGTGCCTTGTGATAAATGTATTGTTGCTTTCATGAGTGACTTGGGGTATACATAATTACCCTAGCCCCCATTACAAACTTTGTTTTAAATTCTAGTTTATAGTTTCATAGGATAGTAATAGCTTATTATTAATTCATTCACATATATTTTTTGTGGGATTGTTTGTGTTTCTAATGCTATGGTCCTTTAGCTACCTTTTGGGTGGGTGCTATGAATTTTTGTGTATGATAAGAAACTTGTTGGTTGAGAATTTATGTACATGGTATTAACTATATATGAATATAGACTTGGCCATTTTTTTCCAGCATCTAGGTGGATTAGTCCCTTTTTTGTTTCTTGGATCTACTAAGTTCATTATATAAAAAATACATTATATTCTATTTGAATTTAATAATTAAAATAAAACATAATATAAAAAATATAATTTAAATGTAATATTTATATATTCTTTATAAAAGGATTTTTTAAAATAGAATAGCTATTAGTTCTATTTTGGCCAACTTTCTTTATAATAATGTTATTACATTCTAACATAGAATTTCCAACTATACATGGTTGAAAATAATATATAAAGGGTTCCTTAGGTTAATTAGGTAAGTAGACATAATTAAACATCAGTTAACCTAAAGAAGTCAAATGTATGTGGGGTTTTTAGATAGACAAAATATAATGGATTAAACAATATCAAATAAAAAGTATAATTGTATTATAAATAATAACAAAGAGAGAGATTGCTTAACTTTGTGATTGAAGAATAGTTATCATTTGTTAAAGACAATAAGATTAATATACCTTGGCGGGTTGACCCCGCATTGCAATGGTAAATTTGCAAGGGTAGTAGTTGAACTACCTCATGTTTGAATCCCATGGTGGATGGTGGGATATACACTAGTGTAGGGAAGGCAGCGATCGACACACAAGGAGAGTTAGACGTACGATGGATGGTAATGGTGGGCACTGCTACGGGGTCAACAAAGAGAGTACGAAGTCGTGGCGGTAAGGATTGGTGATCGAGGAATGGAAGATCGATGATAGGAGGCCAAGCATGGAGGTGGAAGTTGTAGGAGGGTGAAGCACAATGGAAGGAGGAAGAAAGACAGAGGATGAAATGCAGGTGTGAAGGAAGAGCTGGAGGCAAAGATATGGAGGAGAGAGGAGAGACAAGGATAGGAGGTGTAAAATAAGTAGGAGTGGAGATGTAAGGAGGAGGAGAGGAGGAGAGAAGAAGAGAAGGAGGATGGGGAGAAGGAGTAAGGAGGAAGAAAGGAGGAGGAAAGAAGAGAAAGAGAGTAGGAGGAGGAGAAGAGAAGAGGAGGCATAGGATATGGAGGAGATAAGGAGGAGGAGAAGGAGAAGAGAGGAGGAAGAGGTGGAGGGAGGAGAATCATCAATGGCGGGAAAGAGAGGAGAAGGATGATGGAGATAGAATGTCATGGATGAGATCCCCCAAATGTGGCCTCACTGGTTCGTAGCTCTAGTCAAAAGCGTTCACCTATAATAAAAAAATATTAATATACCTTGAAATCTAAAAATGCTATAAATAGTAATGTATGTGGATTATAATTATAATATTCATTTTGGCTCTACACTAGACCTACTTCATGGTTATGGATCTAGTTTGCAGTTACAAACTTGCTTTGTATCTACAAACTCAAATTTTGATGATCTCCAAATCTTACATAGTGAAATAAAAAGTAGATTGCTAGATAATTATGTTAGGGTTTTCCTATCAAGTTAGTGTTATTTAAAATACCTTAACAAAAAATAAGGTCTAAACATGCACATAAATTCTAGAATTATAGCTAAGTAATTCACTTTTGCTAGGATGAGCATAAGATATGCTAGGTTCCTTACTTGATTTGAGTGTGAATGAAAATGATTGTTCAATTATTAAATGATATATGGATGATATTTGATGATGAGAATGAATGCAATAATTATGTTTTTATATATATCCATAACAACAAAGTGTGAATATTTATAAAAAGTTCACATAGTATCAAAGTGTAGGTGTAGTTAGCCGGCTAAATGTTTGATTACAATTTTACAATTAAAAAGATCAAGATTGTACTTGTGAGGATGACCTTACAACCACAAACATGACATTTATCAAATAATTAGGTTGGATATGGGTTTGATAGGATTGGATTGGATAAGAATTGTAATAATAATTAAAATTAGATAGATAAGTCAAATGGTCTAAGAATGCATATACATAAGAATGGGTATAGGTGCAAGAAAGGCTAGGTATATGACCCATATATATATATAATGTACCATTTGTAGCTATATAAATTGATGCAAGAGCATCTAGGTCCACCACTAGTTTTCTTTATATTTGGGTTGTTGTCTAATAGATTTCTTGTCAATTTGCTTTCTCAAAAGATTGATATAGAAATGTTATTGGTTTCAAATGGATAATAGACTCGTAGTTGTGTTACATGACATCTACATGTTTTTTTATAGAACTCAATCAAATTGTTATAGGTCAATTTCTTGTGTGAATGGACTACTTCATAAATATGACATGATTGTGTATTATTTTATAGGATAAATACATATGTTGTTTTGCAGTATTTTACCTTTGTGATAGGCTATGAAAGGACCTACAATATAAATGAACGAGTTATATGTTGGGCTGGTCAGATAACATAATTATCATTTTTTAATGCAATATAATCACTTATAAATGTTTTGGTCATGATCTCATGCAAGACTCTAGTGATTTATTTCCCTTTTACTAAAAAATTGTCATTTTAAAAGGGGTTATTTTTTTCTTTGAGGCATTGGGGTGATTCATTCATGTGACTATTATTGCAATCACTATTGAAAGATTTTTAATGATATGTTACAAGTATTGACACCTAGCCATTGATTTGGGAGTTCAACTTTTAATTCCTTCATTCAAGGTAGTTTGTGATTTCTCACAATCCTATTCATGGCTTTGCATGGAACAATTTCTCATTTTTTGGGCTATATTTCAATATTCTTTGATAGCATGGTAATGTTCCTTAATTATTCATTCATATTTTAAGGTTGATTATAACTTATTTATTTGATATTTTTATTATAGTTTACGATGGGATTTGAGCCATTTTCCTACTTGTTGTAAGTTGTATTTTTTCTACAACATGGCTCGTCATCACCTTGGGCCATTAATCTTTATTCTTTATGCAATAAAAACTATTTAAATATTCATTAGGTAGTGCGGTTGTAATTGATTTTTCTTGGGTTAATTCATTCTTCCTTGAACAAGTACTTATAACTCTAGGTTGTGGCTATTTTCTTTTATTGCTAGCAATAGTATCTAAAGCATTATTTCTTGGTTGGGAAATAACAATCTTTTTTTTTAGTGGCCTTATGAATCTCAATTTACTAGGGAATGTAAACAGAAAAGAGACCTTTATTGAAAGAGGGAGAGGAATAAAGTTATTTTTAGTAAAGTTAAGAAGAATAATGAAGACCTCTTGAGTATGAAGAAGGGAATGAGAGGAAGGTTGTGTTGAGAAGCCTCATAATGAGACAAGATACTTGTTATAGAATCATTTGTAGTTCCCAATAGTTTTATGTAATTTTGTAAGTAAGGTGTATTATGCTATAGGTAGTTAATAAATTTACTATAGCTTTACATTATTTATTTCATTTTACATATGGATGTGTTGAATGAGTGTTGGGTTGATACATTAGATTGTCTTTCATTAGACCCATGGATATAAATTTCATCAAGTAGCATTAGAGCAAGGTATGCTCATTGGGTTGTGTTTGGGGAGGCTCTAAATTTTTTTGTAGGTATGAGGAGATCTTGTAACTAAAGAGAGTTGTGGGAGATAAAATGGTGTCAAAAAGTGTGTGTCTTGCATGGGAAAATAGTATGTTGGTTTTCTTCCAATAAGATAATTCTAGGTATAAGAGCTAGGAATTTCCTCCACTGAGTGTAAGGTGGGTAAATGGAGGTTTGAGAGCGTACATCTTCCAATATCATTTTTTGGTAGAGTACATTTGTGGGTTGTTAAGAAATATACTAGTTGTGGGTTGTGAATGAGTATAAGAGAACATATGTTATTGTTATCATGATTCAATATTGTGTGAGTTTTGGGAGAGGTAATTATTAGGCATGAATAAATTAAATACAATAAATAAATAACTTACAATGGACATAAGGGACAAAGATTATCCTTCCATATTCTTTTCTTTCACATGTATTCTCCCATGATTTTCTTATGAGACAAATATAAGATTCCATTATTATATTTTTAATTGTGAGACAAATAGAATACAAAAATGATATTTTTTCTTATCATGTATCTACCCCTTTCAATTGATTTCCCCATAGGGTGCAATTGATTGAAAAATAATATTGATATATATCAAGAATAAACTAAATTATGAGTTGATCATACTCATACCATGTGATAAAACAATAAAAAATTATAAGGATGTATGTACATATAATCATCCAAGAATAAAAACACAAAAATCATAGCTAAAAGAGTATATCATGAGAACCATAATAATGAATTGGAGATAAAAACAAATATTTGATCAATACCCCTACCATGTGAATAGTAATGATAATATTTCCCTCAATGGATGAAAACATTTGTGAAAGTATAATAAATGGCCCTATGTGGCATCCATGAGCACAAGCACACATAGGGGAGGATCAATGGATAAATATGATCAAGATAATAGTGAAGTGGCCCTTCATTGCTAAGAACACCCATGAAATTATGATAAATGGTTAAATTCCACACCTATGAGCACAAGGACAAATAGGGTAGAAACAATAGGATAAGTAGGATCAATGAAATGAAGCTTCACAAGATCATTAAGATCAATATATATGATTGATAGGATAAATAGAGAAAAGGAAAACTAGTGGGACGAGCCCTCAAATATAGCAAGTATGATCATGTGATACATATCTAGATAATAAAGTATGGAAATAGACCTCAATATAATAAGGGGAAAAAATATGGTGCACATAAAATATAAGATTCATATCATAAAATGTGGTGATAAATTTGATTATTTAAGTGCAATGTATAGAATCAAAATGAGAAGATAATATAAGCTCAATAAATAGGATCACACATAAGATATGATAATGTGATATCAATAGATAGGGGGAATGGTATGATTCCCTCTAGTATAGGCATATATAAGGATTAATAATAAAAACTCAAATTAAGATATAGTAATGTAATATCAAGTCATGTATACTCTATGAAGAAATATATAACAATATGATCATGTAAGGTAGTAGAAATACTTGACATAACAATATGAGATCATCACGGTGATGTAATACTAAGATGTGATAGTGTGAATATAGGATATATCAATATAGGAATCATATAAGTGATATAAGATGTAACATGATGTAGTAATGTGAGATCTATAGAAACCTAAAATTGACCATGCTCTAATGACACATCTAACAACACCACTTTTCCACTTTCAATGCCATACTAATCCCATCATAACCATAATCTTATCATATCAGCACTAATTAATTAAATAAATTATATTTAATTAATTAATATTTAACCCCTAACATTTCCCCATCAAGCTTATAGTGGACATTCTGAACGAAGAGGCTATGCCACCATGGGAATTAAAAATATAATTGATAAATTCCAAGTCATTAAGAAGTCTTTTACCAATTGTAGGGTGCAACATGTTTATAGAGAGGGAAATAAAGTCGTCGATTGTGCTGCCAACGTGGCGCTGAGTTGTAGGGGATGGACCCAATGGACTAATGGTAATATGCCAAAGTCTTTAAGAGACTTAATCCTAAATGAAAATTTTGAAAATGAGTACCATATGCAAAAATTAAAGGTGGTTGTTGTGTGGGAAATATGAGTACCAAGTGGTACTTATTGGCTTTCTGTGTAATGATGACTTTGGGAGTACAGGATTGTATCAGATGATCTCTCGACAGGAAGTAATATTAATTATGTTTCATTCATGGAGGTGACCAAAAATCATATGAATTTAACCAAGTTGTTAAGGTTTGTCAATTCAATTCGTGTCGATTTTCCTTATGTTTCCCGCATTTCTAAAGTGGAGAAAGGTATGAAATTTAATTGGGATTTTAATACTTGTAAGAAAAATGATGGGATTTTTGTACCGGGAATTGTGTTGTTGGCATTCACAAAAATAAACTTCTCGATTCACCATTTTTTATCGGCTCAATGTGTAATTTGGCAAAAGAGTGTTTGTTGCATTCAAGAAAGAAAGTAGGAGTGGGAGATTATGAAGAAAAGTCTGTTGTAGCTGAAGAATTTGTAGAAAAGAAAAATGGGAGGACCACGGAAGTGAACTAAGCCTCATAATTTTCAACCCCTGAAATAGAATGTGGATTTATGGAGGTTGTTTGAATATGTTGGTATGGTTCTATTCTTCCAATCCTTGAAGGGAACCTAACGAAAAAGTTTACCAACTCTTGGAGGAAGGGTAGTGTAACCATTGGAGTAGTGAAGTTTGAGGTAATGATAAGATTCATAGCTAAAGCAATGGGGCTACAAAATCAAGGGATTAAATTTACTAAGAAAAGTGGGGCGGACTATTAGAAGTTTGTTGACAAATTCCTGAATGAAGGGGAGAACCTCAAAATATTTCAAAACGGGTATGCAAGATTGGAACTCCCTCCTCCCTTTGCTTTAGTTAGCCTGTTTGTAATGCGATACTTTACTCTTGAGGGAAGGTATATGTTGGTACATGTGTACCATTTCCCCTGCTAAACCACATTCGGCATGGTGAG